>QEWY01001543.1:99609-146992 GCA_006503575.1 Baylisascaris schroederi
CAGGGTGCCTTTCTAGAAAATGGCACTGCTGGGACGGATCTTCTTAACCAAAATGCGCATGTACGCACCATCTGTAGTGCTGGTATATTTAAGGAGAACGTAAGAATTTTCTACCAGAAGTGGATGGAGGAACAGGCGCAGAAGCTGGTTGATGCAACGGCTAGGGCTTACCTACAGCAAAAAGCGAAGATGGAAGCAGTGCGTGGACTGCAAAAAGTTTGTTTTCGGCTTTTCGAAGATCTGGCATTTTGTTGGTGTTTATGGCGTCGTCAAGAAGAAATGACAGATTGACATAACTGTGACAAATTCATCACATATCACTCATGTACATATCATTGACAAGAAAGGACAAGAAATTGAAAAATTATACAGAATTTCAATGTCTCAGCACCCATTTTCCAAAAGGTCAAAACAGCCACAACCGCACGTTCTCGCAAGAGACAGAGAGAGCGCGAGCATTCTAAATGAGCGTTGACGCCTTAGTTACTCAGTGATAAAAACTTCACAATGAGTTGTCGAATATTTCATGAGGAAGTAAGATTTTGAAAGGCGAAAGTAGGTGAACTTTAAAGAGCAGCGAAAACTCTTTGAGAACCACCCATGACCTGAGTTAAGAACTGGAACTTTTCAATAACACTTGTTTCTCATGCAGGCTGTAAATGACATGAATTGAATGGTTGTGGATATACCTCGACCCAGAAGAACATAAAATCAAGATTTGGACTAGGCACACTTTGGAGAGCACTAAAGTTCCGTGAGAATCACTCATAACTTCAAATAAAAACATAGATTTATCCTTAGACCGGCTCGTATTCTTTAAAAGTAGATGTGAATGCAGGCAAACGGGCACACAGATGTGCTCACTCACAATACTCCCGCCGCCTACGATGACTGTAGTTTGCTTTGTCTTTTTTGACTATTAGCTGATTATTACGTCTGTCCAACCCTTACCCACCATCTCTTCAATTCACAATTCACAAAACCTCCGCTATAGGCCAAAGTACCGCAAACCAAACGTGTTCCTTCCATTTACGCACTTTCTTTTTTGAATCAACCCAGACACAGCGCTTGGTGATCTAATGTGTCACCACAACATGTTAGGACTTCAAGGATATGCGGTGCAGTAATAGAGCGCTGCAATGAGTGAATACCGTAAGAAAGCAATCCAAATTCGCAGTCCGCTTGCTTATTCCACTATAGCCTTCAAATAAAACTGAAGTTCCCCATCCCCGTAGACCAGCGAGTCCAATGTTCTAAATTTTTCATGAAGTGAGCAATTCACGGTCATATGTGCTTCACTTATAACATTTAGATGATGCAGTTTGGCAAAAAATTCAGCAGCAAGCCACCCGAATGGCCGTGAAAGAAGCAACATCCTTCATTCTTCGTTGCTCCCTCTTCTCTGCGAAGCGAGAATATTTATCTATTTTTATTCATTAGCCAAAATGAATAACAACATGGCATAAGGACACAGGCAGTTCACAGTTACAAGAGGAAGGCGTAATTGCACAAATTCCATACTTTTTAACATTCAATCAGTTAAAAAGCTTACTCAACTAACTCTCTTTCAATCGTTTGAACAACGAAACAGCCAATGTCTCTCCAAATTGAACGGATCATGTAGAGCCAAAAATGCGCAAATACCATTTTGATAGACCGCTGAAAGATTGAGTAGATTGTTCAGTGGTGCTTTCTTCAATCCTCATGCACTGACCTGTGTTCTAGAGTACGTTGATTCCAAAAAGTTCTTGTTGGATCTTTGAGGTTATCCCAGTTGTTTCCTGCACGCTTTACTTTCAGTTCGCTCACAAGTGATATTTTGGCACCCTTAATAATCTGCCCTCGTTATTTTCTTTTTATGGATAGCACATGTAATCCACAAGCCTTTGTCTATGCAGAGGTTTGTATGCAGACGTTCTGGCATTGGAGCGTGAGCGCAGCCGCTGTTCAAAGGTGCGGGGTGAGGTTTTATCGGGCGGTGGAGTTGCCGAAGTCTGCCATCAACACTGACTCTGCACGTGTAATTGGTGTGTGCTAGAACGCTATGTTTGCTGTGCTTTGCGTAAGATACGTTGTGCGACCATGCATGGCAGGCTGCGGAGTATACAGGAGTACTGACGGGATGTTTCACAGTTTTGGAGTTGCCACTTTTTGGGAGAAGGACGGCAGCAAGAAGTTGAGGGCATAAACTGCAGCGCCAAGGCAGTTCTGGTTGACTGAACTCGTCGCTCCGCAGAAATTTGTGCAATATCTTATGTGGCGACCGACATCCTGTACCTTGCTGTAGATCGTGTGAGTGAAAAGTTAGTGAAGGATGACTAAAAACGGGTACGACACGCGTTCACGCTCTACTTGCCTGACTACCCATTCGCACAGCTTGTTGACAGTTGTGAAGTTTATGGACATACCCTAACTGTCACATATTAGCTCATCTCTCTGCTTATGTGAATGTGCAACCGAAGATTTGCCCTTTTGTGACACAGCCAAATGATAACTCAATTGCTGTTGAATCTGTGCAGTCTTTGGCACCTCAAATGTCTGTGAGCGTTGGCGAACTGATAGGTGAATGTGAAAGATGGCTCGGGCGGTCACTCTGTAGCCCACATTTTTATCCGTCAGACCTCATAGCACCTGTCCACTGATGCTGTCGAACTGAGCGACATGCAGGCGCGTTTGCCAGGAGGGGTTTTTCTTTTCAGATTGGTCACCGCCCAATAAAATCGGTGAGTGATGTGATGCGAGAAATGGAAAATTTTTGCCGGCATATTAAAAAAGATTCATGTAGTGCTTAAGAGCTCAAAATGCGCTTATATTTTCGCTAGGACATTTTATGGCACTTTGAGGAGAAAATGCTTGCTTCTCGAGTGGGCAAATATTTAGTTGAGTTTATGGTGAGCTGTTTAAATTTTTTAAGAAACTTTATACTCCATTGGTCATGAAATATTGATGTTCAGGCATTTAATTTGGGTTGCTGTGAGTTGCAAAGCGCTAAGATAGCACTTTTGACTTATTGCACCCACTTACTTCCTCTTACTAACCAGATAGGGAGTTTCCGCTGAGGTGCGTAAATAATGAAGGGTAGTGGTTGAGAAGAATTTCGCAAGTGGTCAGGTGACAATCAACTTCCACTATTGAGGCTTTTGGACCATACAGGTACCAGAAGTAAATATCGAGGTTCCCGTTTCGTTGAATATTTCTTTGTTGGGATGCATGTTTCTACTTCCTTTAATGTAGAATAAAAATCTTCTTGTTGTTGTATTGTTCATCTTATATTCACCTTTATGTCAATTGCAGGACATTGTGGAAAAGTTTCATTTCTGACCTCAGCTCGTGATTGATTCTGAAAGAGCTTTTAATGCTTCTTGAAATGTGCCTAGACTCGTCTTCCAAATGTTCCTTTAAAATGAATTACTGCAACGCCCAAACCCGGCCGCTCTCCGCCTCTCCTCTACGCGTGCATACTACTCGCGCCTTTTGCAAGGACAGATCATTGTGCAACCCTTACTGTTTTGCACTCTTCCCATTCTCCATATTAAAGGGTACGATGCGCACAGCTCGGCAGGTATTGCTAAATCAACCTTTGGCTTATCAGAATTTCTCCTAGTGTGCGGAATTCCTTTGCACTTTTTTGGAGGGATTATTGATGTTCAGCTTGAACATTTGTTTGTTTGTTTTTTTAAGGATTGTTAAAAATTGGGTGTTCAACTTGAATGTTGGTTGGTTTTTTTTTTTTTTGAAGTCTAGGCATTTCACTTCCCTTACTCTTCTTTTTGAGAATGTCGGAGGTTGCAACGCAGTCAGTGCTTCGTTATGGTGCATCACTAATAATGCGGTTGTTCACTGTCATATCTGCCTTTTTCCATGCCATTAATTAGCTGCGGGAATATTCCATGCCGATTTCCATTTTATGGTCGCAATCGGCCGATTTTGCAGTAAATTTTGATGTACAGATCATTTCCTATTCTCATTCCCTACACCTTAGAAACCACAATGAAACTGCTCGAAGATCATGCCCACTTTCGATTTATTCTAGGAAACTGTCGTCAGTTTCAGCAGTTTGCGAATAAACTGCCGTTTCATTGTTGACTTTACTGCCTTCGAGAGAGTGAAGATAGGGTAACCACGTGAAGTTGACACTTCCAAAACTTCGACAGCTTTAAATATGCATCTTTGCTGATGCTCAATCAGCAACGAGAGGGGAATGATCCGGGTCCCGAAACGTTAGAAGACCGGATAGGTGTCGTTGTCGGCAAACTTTCGTTGGGCCGATGATGTCGATCCTTTTTGCTCCTGATTTGGCCTGATGTAGGGCTGAGCCCCCATATAACGGTAGACTAGGTGCACATCAGACGTTGGAATAATTCCTGCGTTCACAGTCAGGCTTTCTGGTAGTTTAATCAATCACAAAGGTCTTTTACGAAACATCATTTTTGTTATATACCGGTGGGAAATTCATTTTTTCGGGAATAATTTGTGTGAAATTGAGTCAAAATGTTTCTTAATGGCTGCTCTTGATTGCGGCACACGATAAATTCGGAATTTACGAAATTCGTTTTCTGCGGCACCCCTCCCCTCACTTCCCACCCCTTTCGAAGGTATGATGGATGATCCATTAATGTTCACTATCTGCTTTTAGAAGAAAAATGGTTCAAAATGTCCCCTCATATAGTGATTCGAAGTGAAAAAAGGAGGATGGCTCTACAGTGACCTCTGAATTTGAAACTCATGCATTCGCTGAAGATAGCTTTTGTGCAATTTTTCGTTTCGTTCACAAAAAGAAGGATCTGCTCTAATTGCAACCTATTCGTTGAACTAGCGAAGAGGTGGTTCACTAATGTTGCAAATAATTCTCTGAAAACCCAAACAATCTGCTAAAAACGGCCATCTAGCAGGCTGTCCCAAAGAGATTTCCATCTGACGAAGTGAGAAATTTAACGCAAGTTTGTGAGTTTTCCTTGCAAAATTATCGTGCCACGATGTTGTGTGTGTGTGTGTGCGCGTGTGTGTGTGCGTGTGTGTGTGTGTGTGATATTGTATGTCCACTTGCCGACCTCAATGACAGCCTCTTTTTTTAACTGCAGTTGTATGGTGAATGATGTGATAAATGATTAGCATGGGTGGCAGACCCCAAATAGCTCTAACTCAGACTTCGATGTAACCCACATAAGGGAAGTCGGTCAGGCCAGTTCGGAGAATGAAATCAAGCAACGGAGTGGGGACCACGCCTGTCGGCGAACCGAGGCCCATCGTTGCGCATTATATTACCGAATTTCTGATTTTGCGCTTGCCGACTTTTTTAACAGTTCCTTCAGTAAGCGAAGAAAGTGAATCATCCTTATCTGTCAATTGCCGGTTTTTGGGTAACCTATTGCTTTCTCGAGCGCGTACCACATGTTTATTTAACGGCGGCAGGGATAACTTTCGGTATATGCCACCATTTTTTCAATGTCGAGGTACCTATGTTCTGTTCCAGGATTACCAGTTGATATTGCAATGGAAGCGGACACCGTGGCAGTAACTGGTAGGCGTTTTCGTAGTAATTCTTTTTCGTTAATTTCGTTCACTTTTCTTCTCTAGATTGCCGAAAAGCCTGCGCACTGAATGAGCTTCGGGAAGGGTTTCGTAAGCAGAACAGCAAGTAGGAAAGGGACTAAAGAGGTTGACATCATATGCCTTTCTCACCTGGCCCATCAGGAGAAGTTCAGATTTTCTTGAGCAACCGTGACATGCACTTTAGCGTTATCCCTGACAGGTGGCACCGGTTCAGTATCGGCGATTAAGGAAGCACCATCCCGCCTGCTGAGAAACGGAAAAAAATTGAGGTGGCAAAGAAAAAATTGAGGCACAAAGACAATGCAGACTGTCAGCAACGAGATTAGGGAGGGATCAGCCATTCGGTTTTGCTTTCAGCAGGAGTATCAGTGGTCGTGGTGGTAGCAGTAATATCAGTATTATTCATGTCTTAGGATATCAATTAATACAGAGCAAAGAAAGTTGTGAATTCAATGTAGCAGGGTTAGGCAAAAAAGTTCGTGAACATGAAAGAGTAGATCAATAAATAAAATATGTAAATCTCAATGCATACAATAAGCAATGGAATAAGAAAAAGTATTATGTGCGCACACAACATATGGGGCGTAAGGAAAGCAGAGCATATGCCAAGCAAATGAGCGCAGACACGAGCACTTCAACATTTAATATTTTGAGTTATTCATTTATGCGTATTTAATTATGCAGTACATATACTTGAAAACATACGTTATGCACTGCAACTATGCAAACGGTTGAAGAAAATATGCAATTTGAAGTGCTTAAAACGATTCACAGAGAGAGTTTGATTTTAATATTCTACGGTGCACTATTGTGGACTCTGGCGACCTGATACTCAAAACAATTGAAAATATATTCAAAGTAAATGCGAGCCAAATAGAGATTGTAACCGCAGTGTCCACGTGTGGAATAAGGTCTTTTAAGACTGAGAAAATTTTACTTACTTTAAAGGGCAGTGCAGTGTCGAAAATAACTCTGAGGTGGTGCTTTTTCTGACCTTGATTTGTCACCTTGAACATTTCGAGAAGGACGTCGTCAGCATTTAGAATTTGCAGTACATTGTAATCCGTACTGTTCTATCACGGGCGTCGATCGCAGTAACGTGTGACAGCGCTGACGTTGCAACCATAAGGCGCTACTGCTTCTCCTCTCGAGCGTCGATTACTGCTCGCGAAGTGCGAGTAGTTAGAGTGAAATGGGACATAATAAGCGATGAGACATTTACCTTTCCATGAAGCTAGTAAGTAGTCGAAGATGGCAGCCATTAGGAGCACTTTCGAGCAATTGCTTGATTCTCCTACTGATAGCAGGAATCACCTCTAGTGTGATACCACGCAAAGCAGAGACGACCATCTTCTTAAGTTCGTCCTCGGTTGCAGACTTCACGATAGGCGCAACTTCGAAGCAAACATTGCAAGGCATATGTATATACTGAAGCAGAAATTCATCAGTAAGAAGAACTCCATCGCTGTTTAGCTTTTAATGCATGAACAAATTTTCACTCTCTTCCATAGAAGGTATCAAGCTCATTTTTGCTTCAGCAAGATTAAGGGGTTCTTCCCGGATTCCCGTCCCGCTTTGGATATTGATAGGGCCGGACATTTTTCCCTTTTGTGATGCAACCAACTGACTGGCAGTATTAAAGAATGTGTTTTTACCTCAGTCTGCTTACTGTACTTTTGCTTTCATTCCATTTCAATTTGTCAATGAATTAATCGTCTGAAACTTTTAGTAGTGTGTGCGCGCGGACTGATGATGAAGGGGCACGATAGTCTGAACGCATACGTCAATATTTCGTTGGATGGCCCAGGCACAAGCATGCGTAAACAGGAGACAGCAGTGAGGAGGACGACTGGTCAGTGTTGTTGGCATCAACGCTATGATTTGTAAGCATTGGCCGTTTGATTTGTCTTTTCGCAACGAAGTGCTAGAAGTAGCATGCAAAACCGTAGCTCAAGGAGTGAAGTGGGAGAGTTGAGTTCTGGTGCTTTTTATGCTATAATAGGTAGCTCAGTATTGCAGATGTCGGATTAGAGGGTATTGTCGTTGCTATGGTTTCCGATTAAGTGTTTGTAAGGGTTAATGGGAGCTTTGAGGCTGTGAATAAGGTCGAATAGCGCATACATATCCTTGTGGCCGCTCACAGCGCAGCTATCAACAATGCCGGATATACACACACTTCAAGACGGTCAGGTTTTACTGCATTCCTATTCCCGTAGCCAGCAAGCCTGCCGGATTACCCTCCGCATGTAAAACATGAATGTTATACGCTTAACGCAGTTTATCGCGCCCACCAAGGCGGGATCCGTTGGGATTCCAACTTCCCTGTTCTACTTTTGGGCCGTAGCTCTTCTTACTTCTTTTCTCACCAGTGAGTGCATCTACTCACTCCGCTTATGCATTAGTTTTCGCCCAATATTCCAGAAGCAAATAGACCAATAGGACATCTCCACAGTGCCATTGAGTTTCTCTCGATACACGATGTAAAGTAATTGTTCATTTTCATTTGACTTTGTTGCTTTTTTCTGGCACCGTATTTTTCAGTACGGTTTATGGATTCCAATCGGTGATGGTTTTAACAGTCTATCACAAGACTTCATTGGGAAGTGGAGAAGTAATCGGGGTGGTCGAGTTTCCACTAAGTGCGCGATGTGACAGCAAAACGGCAATGTGGTTCCGACTCAGCAGCAAAGGAACAGCACACGGAATGCAGTCAAACGACTATTGTGGCGAGCTGCTTCTCAAATTCGAGTTTAGTAAAGTATGGTCTCGACCAACGGCTTTTACTGGTATAACGAAAGGTTAATATGCCCTCCTCTTCTTTAATAATTGTAGGCTTAAGATTCACACCATGAAAAAACTGCAAATTCAAAAAATCTGCAGGATTTAAACTTTTTCATTTGACCTATTACTGAACGATTTGTCTTCAAAGAGGGCAGCGCTGCGTAACAAAACGGCTTAGTAAAGAGGTAGGCATTGTTTTCTTGGTCTGTTAATATTGATGGCTGCAGTGTGGGGCAGTTGGTTCGCAAACGCGCCCAGAAGGAGAGGTAAGGAGGTGTGAAATTTGCTTTCCCATCTCTTCTACATCATGACAAATTCAGTCTCCAGCGGTACATTTAAAGTGAGCTTGTGATATCGGGGCTCAGTTATTTCTCGTTTTCGTAGACCAAATATCCTATAGTGAGATGTAAGTGGATATTTGACAGCCGGTCGTTGTCAGTGATGTAAGTGCCGTAACCACGAAGCAGAGGATTCAGAGCTGCAGGTTCATGTTGCCCATTGTTTCAGAGGCTTCATACACGTTTCATTTCTTTGTTGTTTATGCTGTCCGCATCGAGTCACAAATGAAACGACTGACTCATTTTTTAAAGGCAGGGAGCTGTCCACTAAACTCGAACGTAAGGTGCATATCGCTGAAAGATGTGACCGTTGCGTGTCGGTAAAGCCATCACCCAGTATTCCATCGAAACTATCCCGCCGTCGTTTGAATGTGAGTGGAAACTACATTTCAAAACGCAGAATTCTTCATGCGGACGAGTTCGGCTATGATGGAGCAATCATTCCGTCGACCGAGGAAAGCTATTGTTCCACGTCGGCGAATCGTTCGGTTTCCATGCCGAAACGTGGGAAAGGTTGTATTTTAGTTCGTTCACTTCAAGTTATGCCTAAAGCATAGTGCCCAGTATAGGTTGAGGTCAGTTGAAGTGTTGCACATTGTTCGATCAGGATGGTAACTCTGCAGTATCAGGTGGCCACAAGTTCTACGGTAAAGTTTCAGCATCATAGGAAGAATTAGCAAACAGTGGAACACTCATAGCAGTGAAATAGTTTCTAGTTTGCTCATAGGCAGAGCTGGGGTTGGTTGACAGTACCCAACAACACGCCAACATTATTTTTCATACTTTTCGCACTTCGTGAACACGAGAGATTTCTGCGTTTCTTCAATTCCCGCTGTTATGGCTTTCAAATCGGTCCCTCATTCACTATGCGCCTTTGTGGGTTTGCGTTCGAGAAGTGCACTGTGATGGTGCGTTGTCTATTTGTATATATTTATATGTACATCTGCCCTTCGGTAATTGCTAAGTAGACGACTATCCTCTCTTTGAGCTTGCTTCACCAGTAAATCTTCAGCTGCAGACATTTCGATGCCCTTTAACGGCCCCTTTTCAGGGCATTTTCCTTTGAAGCAGGCTACTGCTCGCAATAGCCATGCTGTCGTTCGCAGCAGACGAGACCATTTGCTGAAACGCGTGACGTTGATAATAGTCGATGAACGATCATCTATTTCACACGACATGTGTGTATTGGCTGTTGTTGTTTCTGTTCTCAAGTGGTCTTCTCGACTGGTATCGTCTTCTGAGCCAGCAGTGTTATTTACCAATGGTGGCCAATGGTCAATAGACTGGAGAAGCCAATGTGGTCCACGCCACCATAATTTGTTATTCGTGAGATCGCTGAGGTCACTGCCTCTCGTAGGAATATCGGCCGGATTGGAATCTGAAGGAACGTATCCAAATCTGGCATCCGTTTTCCGAATTTCTCTCAGTCGATTTTCTACAAAGCGATCTTTCTGATGCGCGTCCTTGGAGCGAATTCGTTGTAAAGTACACTGACTGTCGGTCCAAATATATTTGTCGATGTTTTCCAACTGCAGCTGCTGTGATGTGTATTCAAGCAGCCTCGTTCCNAAGAACTGAAGAGATTCCAGCATGCAAAAGTTCCTCATGGATGTGCAAAATAAGCAATTGAGTTATGCGACTGTCTGCAGGTAAGTAGATTAACAGTGGTGATGAAGCATATTTCATTCTACCTTCGCACTTCCACAAGCCATCATTGTCGAGATGAGCGTTCCACTTTTCTCTCTTTCTTGCAGACGACTATCCTCTCTTTGAGCTTGCTTCACCAGTAAATCTTCAGCTGCAGACATTTCGATGCCCTTTAACGGCCCCTTTTCAGGGCATTTTCCTTTGAAGCAGGCTACTGCTCGCAATAGCCATGCTGTCGTTCGCAGCAGACGAGACCATTTGCTGAAACGCGTGACGTTGATAATAGTCGATGAACGATCGTCTATTTCACACCACATGTGTGTATTTGCTGTTGCTGTTTCTGTTTCCAAGTGGTCTTCTCGACTGGTATCGTCTTCTGAGCCAGCAGTGTTATTTACCAATGGTGGCCAATGGTCAATAGACTGGAGAAGCCACTGTGTTCCACGCCAGCATAATTTGTTATTCGAAAATACTATTCGAGGTATACACCAGCTAAATAGATATTGTAACCGCAGCGTCCATGTGTAGAATAAGGTCTCTTAAGACTGAGAAAGTTTTAACGACTCTATAGGGCAGTGCGATGTCGAAAATAACTGTGAGATAGTGCTTTTTCTCACCTGCATTTGTCATCTTGAACATTTCGAGAATGACATCGTCAACACTTAGAATTTGCACTGCATTATAATCCATACTGTTGTATCGCGGGGGCCGATCGCAGTCAGGTGTGACAGCGCTGATGTTGCAACCATAAGGCGCTACTGCTTCTCCTCTAGAGCGTCGATTACTGCTCACGAAGTGCGAGTAGTTAGAGTGAAATGGGACATAATAAGCGATGAGACATTTACCTTTCCATGAAGCTAGTAAGTAGTCGAAGATGGCAGCCATTAGGAGCACTTTCGAGCAATTGCTTGATTCTCCTACTGATAGCAGGAATCACCTCTAGTGTGATACCACGCAAAGCAGAGACGACCATCTTCTTAAGTTCGTCCTCGGTTGCAGACTTCACGATAGGCGCAACTTCGAAGCAAACATTGCAAGGCATATGTATATACTGAAGCAGAAATTCATCAGTAAGAAGAACTCCATCGCTGTTTAGCTTTTAATGCATGAACAAATTTTCACTCTCTTCCATAGAAGGTATCAAGCTCATTTTTGCTTCAGCAAGATTAAGGGGTTCTTCCCGGATTCCCGTCCCGCTTTGGATATTGATAGGGCCGGACATTTTTCCCTTTTGTGATGCAACCAACTGACTGGCAGTATTAAAGAATGTGTTTTTACCTCAGTCTGCTTACTGTACTTTTGCTTTCATTCCATTTCAATTTGTCAATGAATTAATCGTCTGAAACTTTTAGTAGTGTGTGCGCGCGGACTGATGATGAAGGGGCACGATAGTCTGAACGCATACGTCAATATTTCGTTGGATGGCCCAGGCACAAGCATGCGTAAACAGGAGACAGCAGTGAGGAGGACGACTGGTCAGTGTTGTTGGCATCAACGCTATGATTTGTAAGCATTGGCCGTTTGATTTGTCTTTTCGCAACGAAGTGCTAGAAGTAGCATGCAAAACCGTAGCTCAAGGAGTGAAGTGGGAGAGTTGAGTTCTGGTGCTTTTTATGCTATAATAGGTAGCTCAGTATTGCGGGCGTCGGATTAGACGGTATTGCCATTGCTATCGTTTCCGATCAAGTGTTTGCAAGGGTTAACGGGTGTTTTGTGGCTGTGAATAAGGCCGAATAGCGCACACATATCCCTGTGACCGCTCACAGCGCAGCTATCAAAAATGCCGGTTATACGCATACTTCAAGACGATCAGGTTTTACTGCATTTCTATCTCCGTAGCCAGCAAGCCCGCCGGATCACCCTCCGCATGTAAAACGTGAATGTTATGCGCTTAAACGCAGTTTATCCCGCCCACCAAGGCGGATTCCAACTTCACTGTTCTGCTTTTGAGCGGTAGCTCTTCTTACTTCTTTTCTCACCAGTGAGTGCATCTACTCACTCCGCTTATGCATTAGTTTTCGCCCAATATTCCAGAAGCAAATAGACCAATAGGACATCTCCACAGTGCCGTTGAGTTTCTCTCGATACACGATGTACAAGACTTCATTGGGAGGTGGAGAAGTAATCGGGGTGGTCGAGTTTTCACTAAGTGCGCGATGTGACAGCAAAACGGCAATGTGGTTCCGACTCAGCAGCAAAGGAACAGCACATGGAATGCAGTCAAATACTGTTGTGGCGAGCTGGTTCTTAAATTCGAGTTCAGTAAAGTACGGTTTCGAGCACTAGCTCTTATTCATGCAGCAAAAGGTTAATACACCCTCCTCTTCTTTATTGATTGTAGGCTTAAGATTCACACCATGAAAAAACTGCAATTGTAGGCTTAAGATTCACACCATGAAAAAACTGCAAATTCAAAAATCTGCAGGATTTAAACTTTCACTTGACGTATTCCTGGTCGATTTGTCTTCAAAGAGGGTGGCGCTGCGTAACAAAACGGCTGAGTAAAAAGGTAGGTATTGTTTTCTTGGTCTGTTTATATCGATGGCTCCAGTGTGGGGCAGTTGATTCGCAAACGCGCCCAGAAGGAGAGGTGAGGAGAGATGAAATTTGCTTTCCCATCTCTTCTACATCATAACGAATTCGGCCTCCAGCGGTACAATTTAAGTAAACTTGTGATATTGGGGCTCAGGTATTTCTCGTTTTCGTAGACCAAATATCCTATAGTGAGATGTAAGTGAATGTTTGACGGCCGGTCGTTGTCAGTGATGTAAGTACCGTAACCATGAAGCAGAGGAGTTAGAGTTGCAGGTTCATGTTGCCCATTATTTCGGAGGCTTCATACACGTTTCATTTTTTTGTTGTTTATGCTATACGCACCGAGTCATAAATGAAAAGACTGACTCACTTTTTAAAGGCAGGAACCTGTCCACTAAACTCGAACGTAAGGTGCATATCGGTGAAGGCTGTGACCGTTGCGTGTCGGTAAAGCTATCGCGCAGTATTCCATCGAAACTGCGCCGCCGAAGTTTGAATGTGAGTGGAAATTACAATTCAAAACGCAGAATTCTTCATGCGGACGAGTTCGGCTGTGATGGAGTGAATCGTTCAGTTTCCACGCCGAAACATGAGAAGGGTTGTATTTTAGTTCGTTCACTTCAAGTTATGGCTAAAGCATACAGCTCAGAATAGGTTGAGGTCAGTTGAAGTCTTGCATATTGTTCGATCAGGATGGTAGCTCTGCAGTATCAGGTGGCCACAAGTTCTACGGTAACGTTTCAACATCATCGCAAGAATTGGCAAGCACTGGAACAGTCACAGCAGTGAAGTAGTTTGTAGTTTGCTGATAGGCAGCACTGGGGTTGATCGATAGTAACCAACAACAACACGCCAACATTATTTTTCATACTTTTCGCACTTCGTGAACACGAGAGATTTCTGCGTTTCTTCAATTCCCGCTGTTATGGCTTTCAAATCGGTCCCTCATTCACTATGCGCCTTTGTGGGTTTGCGTTCGAGAAGTGCAACAACAACACGCCAACATTATTTTTCATACTTTTCGCACTTCGTGAACACGAGAGATTTCTGCGTTTCTTCAATTCCCGCTGTTATGGCTTTCAAATCGGTCCCTCATTCACTATGCGCCTTTGTGGGTTTGCGTTCGAGAAGTGCAATGTGATGGTGCGTTGTCTATTTGTATATATTTATATGTACATCTGCCCTTCGGTAATTGCTAAGTCAGAGTTGATTGATTCGGTTGACATACTGTGCATCCAGAGATGACCCTCTCCACATTGTTATATTCTGGATGTTTATGAAATTAATTAATGTAATAAGCGGAACTGCCAAGCACATGTTGTACCAGCTGCTTTGGTGTGACCTGCTTATTTCAAAGGCTAGTAGTCAGCTAGGTGATAGAATATATGAGCGCACACTGGTCTCTTAGCTGCCATGAACTAACGCTCAACTCACTCGAACGTAATTATTATTTAGTTGGCGATTGAGTAATCGGTTCATCAGAGAAAAGCATTCTGCTTATGAAAAATAAATGATTAGCAGACATGCGAATATTTGTTGGCGCTATCTTTAAAGGGGAGGGGCATTTCGTTTAGTCGGAAATGTGTTGGAGTTTCTCATGCGCTTAGCAGGAAATATTGTTCTTTTTGTACGTTTCTACTCACGAATAATGGAAAGTAGGAAGTTCTTGTATATGAAAGATATAAAAAGCGCTCAGAGCAGATGAGAAAATCTACCTGGATTTTGTGATACGATAGAAGCATAAGTAGTATATCTTGTGGACACGATACAACAAAGAAATCTTAGCAATACTTATTAGTGAGTGTGGTGGAAGTTTGAGAAAAACGATGAAAAGAAAACAAAGGTGAGGTGTGGAATTCGCATAATTTCTCTACAGCTATATCGCGACTGCATGGATGCTTGTAATTATCAAAAGATGAGTACGAGGGTATTAATCAGCGGAAGAGTGAATTGGTCAACAGCACCTGAAAACAAGCTCTGTTCCATTAGAACGCCGTTGCACATCTGTAGTGAACTTCACGCTTCACATCTGAAGGAGAAAAATTTTGCGTGCATTAATGATTAGCACATGTGGCAAATTTGCGCTGCTTATTTAACATTTTGAGGCTTCTATTTAAATGTGTTCAGGGGGGCAGGCAACCGATCTGATGGATCGAAGCGCAAAAGCGGTTCTCGTGTGAGCCTAAGTAATGCACTCTTTCTCTTGTTTGTTGCTGACTGATGATTTGTAATGCAGTTTCACTTTCTTTCTACCATTTGTGCCGTTCTGTTTAATTTGATGTGAGATGATGTCGCATATTTAAGGAAGAGATTTGCCTAAATGTAAATAAATTTTCTGGCGAAAATCTTACAAACTAAGTGTTGAAGGAACCTTAAATGTCGGTACTTTGCAAGCAGTCTGGTTCAATTTAAACGAGAATGCGTAAGGCCTCGCACCTTCTCATTTGGCAGTAGAAAAGCTAACGTCTTTTTAATTACTAAGTGGCAGTGGCATATGTTACTCAAATTACGATGGATATAGCATGTGTCTTGCGCAGCACTTGAAAAGTGCACCACTGACCAGTTTACATTAAACACGACGGCACGAATGGTTTCACTCTTCTTACTGTTTGCCACATGGGAGAAAGGCTAAACCACATTTGTAATTTTGTAAAAATCGTTAGTTATGTCTGATGAATCCCTCATGGCATTTGCTAGCCACGCAGCTTCCTAGGGAGGCTTATATTTTCCGAGAATGTATCTGATCTTATCTCCAATTGTCCATTCTACTGGTACGCGATTCTATCCGTTCCTGTCGTAAACAGTGCCGCGGCGAAAGGGTATTTATCTGCCCAACTGCATGCACTAAAATTGGGTCCCTGCGTTCCTACCCATCTTTACTGTGACTCCAGTTGCCCTTCTCTTTGAATGACGTCCAAGCCAAGTACCATATCTGCGAAGCGCCCAAACAAGCCAGTGAGAAGTATTTGCTTCCGAAAAAGGAAGAGCAGGGACATGAGGGGAAGGAAAACCGCACTGCAGGAAACGCGATAGAAGGTGGGAGGATGCGAATAGATGTGCTACACACCTGGGGTCGTGTGCGCTCGCCTTTCTGAAGCATATTTGGTGTGTGATTTATTTGCATACGCTCATGTGATCAGTAAAAGCTGTAGCTATGCGTCTGGACAAACATCAATGAACCAGGTACAATATTGGGCGAGTCAAAATAGAAAGTGCTGCCTGGGATCGAAGCCCCACGTAAATTATGATGCATCATTTCCGTTTATTAGTGCAGCAGGTGAATTAATGCGTTTTCAGAACGCTGTTACATCAACATATGTATATCTATGTATAAAGACTTGAATCCGATGGCATCTTTGGAATGTAGGCTGTTGCTATTTTTGCAGGGAATTGCCTTGAAGCGGAAGTCGATTGCGATTCTCAGTCTGGTTCAGGTGTTGCCATATCCGTTATCAAACGCCGTTAGATACCGTCATCGCCGTTCTTCTCATCGAGGTCGTCGAACATAGTGCAAAGCTGTCCTGAGGTGTCCACATTCTCACTCTGTTGAACTTTTTGTTCCTTTTTTAAACAGATGAATATAAATATTCCCATCTTTGCTAGCTCAGTAATTATTTAAAGTCATGACGTCGTCTACAATATCCCTGCCGTAGTATTAGCAATATCCCGACCGTTCGGTTTGTCCAATATCTTATTGTTGAGCGCCAAAAGTTAAACAGAATACTCGGCCATGGCTGAACCTTTAAAAACCTATCTTTGATTTCAGAAGGTTTTGCGTTCCTATTTGTGTGTTGCCTTTTTAATGTTGATGCGACTCTTGTTTTTTACCTAAATTTTTACGTTTTTCAACTTTCATTCTAAACTATTGGGTTTAAGCGAACTGTCTCATGCACTTTATTTATTTTACAGCGACTTGTTGAAAAATGTTTCAACCACTGTCCCTTTTCTTCGGTCATTTTTGACTGTCAGTCAGTGCAAATAAATGCTCTATGTTCTACTCTGAGCAGAGAGTTCATGTTTAAGAGCCAAGATGTTGCACTCGAAAAGATGTCGAGACTAACACAGAACATGCTTTGGCGCCCAGATGATGAATCTTAAGGTGCTTACGTAGAGCAGAATCTTTGATCGGTAGAGAAAATCGCAAAGCTTTGTAGGGTCCTACTTTTTCGTTCACGGAGAATTTCTAAATTCCAGCCATAATAGGTTGCTAAATTGTAGGTTTCTTGCCATTTGTAGGATTTCGAAATTCACTTATTTTCTCGCCATATTACGTTTCAAAAATGGAGGTACACCGTTTGAACAATAGTACCATGTGGTCTCACACACCTCTGTTTACGATATTCCGCCTTTGATGGAACGTCCACTTATCATCTAATGCGATGCTGTGGATATTCAGTTCTCCTCGATTGATCGGTCTACAAAAGCGACGTACGAAGACTTGGAAGAACTTGTGGATAAGCTGCGAATGGAACTGGCTGAAAGAGAACTCCAAATGGAAGATTTCAGGAAATATATCAATAAATTATTGCTGCTTATCATGGAGAAGAATCCAGATTTGCTCGAGTGTTTCTCAACTTCTGGTGCACCTCATTAACTGTCATACTGTTGTCGTATTCCTTGCTACCATTGTAGATATTCCGGTAGTGGTAAACCTCAGGGAGAAAGACATCCAGTCAGTATTTTTTCTTGCAAGTCTAGTGAGGTATCCTTCATTGATTTGCAAATGCATCGATTTCTAAACCTTGCATCTATCACGGCGATGTCATATTTCTGCGTGTTTGCGTTCATCTGCCCTCTGATTTGAGTTCGAAACCATTTCAACTTCACCTAGAAACTTCCAAAGTAGGAACAGTCAGATAAAGATGTGCAAGAATTCGCATTTATTTTCTGCCTAATCAGATCTTCGTTTCGCTCCGGTTCGGTCGGAAAAGGGTGGATCGTTTTTTAAGAGATTTGTGTGATCGGATCAGATAAACTTATGGAGGGATTTTCTGCGCAATTCATTATTTATTGGTTGTTTAAGGAAATGATGAGTCCGGTAAGTGGAACCGCAGAAACGCATATTGTGATTGCTCCACATGCATACTTCTTCACATGTTGGTTAATAAGTACTTCCCTTCATGGATGTACTTTACTAGTATAGTGGTTTCGATCGTTTTTCACTTTGGCAACCCTGAACGATGAGACGTCGGAATGGCTAATGAAATATTTGGGGAAGGCAGGGATTTTGCCATTGATAATGTTCCAGGGTCACCATAGCTCTGTTCAGACCCTGTGATGTGGCGCTGTTCTCTAATTTTCACCACTTACTTTCAGCTCACTCTTCCTTTATCTGTTCATGCATATACGTGAAATTGTGTACTATCAATTTTTATCGATATAAATATGCCGAGTCATAGTTGCCTTTTATCGTACGCTCCCACTTTCGAGTTTTTCGTTATTCTAAATTCCAGCCATAATAGGTTGCTAAATTGTAAGATTTCTTACCATTTGTAGGATTTCGAAATTCACTTATCTTCTGGCCATATTACATTTCAAAAGTGGAGGTACACCGTTTGAACAATAATACCATGTAGTCTTACACACCTCTATTTACGATATTCCGCTTTTGATAGAACGTCCACTTATCATCTAATGCGATGCTGTGGATATTCAGTTCTCCTCGATTGATTGGTCTACAAAAGCAACGTACGAAGACTCGGGAGAACTTGTAGATAAGCTGCGAAGGAAGTGGCTGAAAAGGAACTCCAAATGGAAGATTTCAGGAAATATATCGATAAATTATTGCTGCGTGTTATGGAGAAGAATCCAGAGTTGCCCGAGTGTTCCTCAACTTCTGGTGCACCTCATTAATTGTCATACTGTTGTCGTATTACTTGCTGCCGTTCTAGATTTTCCGGTAGTGATAAACCTGCGGGAGAAAGACATCCAGTCAGTATTTTTTCTTGCAAGTCTAGTGAGGCATCCTTCGTTGATTTGCAAATACATCGCTTTCTAAACCTTGCATCTATCACGGCGATGTCGTATTTCTGCGTGTTTGCGTTCATCTACCCTCTGATTTGAGTTCGGATACCATTTCAAGTTCATCTGGAGTAGGAATAGTCACATAAAGGTTTGCAAGAATCCGCTTTGTATTGTGCTTAATCAGATTTTCGTTTCGCTACGGTTCGGTCGGAAAAGGGTGGATTGTTTTTGAACAGATTTGTGTGATCGGATCAGATAAGCTTATGAAGGGATCTTCTGTGCGGTTCATTATTTATTGGCTGTTTAAGGAAATGATGAGTGTGGTAAGTGGAACTGCAGAAGCGCATATTGTGATTGCTCCACACGCATACTTCTCCGCATGTTGGTTAACAAGTACTTCCGTTCATAGTGTACTTTACTAGTATAGGGGTTTCGATCGTTTTTCACTTTCGTGGGCAACCGTGAACGATGAGATGTCGGAGCGGCTAATGAAATATTTGGGGAAGGCAGGGATTTTGCCGTGGATAATGTTCCGGGGTCATCATAGCTGTGTTCAAACCCTGTGGTGTGATGCTGTTCTCTAATTTTCACCACTTACCTTCAGCTCACTCTTCCTTTAGCTGTTCATTCATATACGTGAAATTGTGCACAATCAATTTTTATTGATATGAGTATTTATGCTGAGCCACAGTCGTCTTTTATCGTACGCTCCCACTTTCGAGTTTTTCGTTTGGCCCCGTTCAGTCTCAAAGAATTTCTCGCGTTCCGTTATGCCTTTCTTGAGGATCTGCATGGACCGTTCTTGAATGAATGGTCCATTTTCTATCACGTTTTTATTACAGACTTTCGAATGATGTATTTATAGTAGCGATGTACTGCTCTCAATCTGGCGTGTGTTTTTCTGGTTATAAAAATGCACGAAACACGGCTTATTTTGTTGATATCAGGTCAAAAGGCCAGATGATCCATAATGTTACTGAAAGAGAACTGATGGTTTCGTCTTTCAAACATCGAACTCACATATCATCTATAAGGCGTTGCGAATTCTTTCCTCCTTTCGGCTATGCTTTAGGCGATTCACGATTGCCGTCTCGCTTCACTTCTTCCTATCTCCTCCAACCCATGCATCTCTTCCCTCTCTCCTCCTCACCGTTCTTATCTTTCCCACTTTATTTTGACGACGTTATGTGCGAGGGCTTGCATGGTGCTCACCCTTCCTCACACTGCGAGCATTTATCATTACGTGTCTCCGATTTTGATACCGTTTTGTGCGCTGATGCGTTTGTCCGATTGCTTGTAACATACGATGCTTATTTATACAGTGTTGTAAACTTTTCTCGATTGTGGTCAGTAAAAAATTTCTCGTATGGTTTAGGCGAAATCTCGCAAGAGATTTTCAGAATGATTAGTCCTTGCTTTCTTACGATCTTGCTTCGGGATGAGCTTTCAGAGTAGGTGATAACGGGATCATCGAGGAGCAGAAAGGGACTGTTACTGTATAAGTTGAATTGTTTGCTTGTTACGTTCAGGTTATTCGCTTATTTCAGGTAACAAGTCCTCATTAGTAAACATGAAAAACGCGAATACGATTCACCGACAAACGTCATTTGCATCACAAGGGCAAACTAGATTGAGACCTTTGGCGAGCGTTTCTCCCGCTCAAGCCCACAAAAGATCGACGATTTAAGTTTCTAGTCAGGAGAGTCGATTTGCTTTATTGCATTCTCTGCAGAGCTAGGAATAAATCGAGGATCGGCAAAATATATAAAGGGATAAGTGCTACTTGGTGACACCAGTGTTTGGACCTTTAATGTTTGGAAGAATGCCCCCGCTAGCGAGGCCCCTCGCTATGTAAAGTGGCAACCATACCCCCGTGTTGGGTGGAGAGCTTTCCGCCTCCGCGGAGGGTTTGAGTTCTCAGAATCCCTTGCGGAAGCCGGGATGGTCTGGGAGAGCGGGGGGCCATCTCGGAATTGGTACTGTGTTGCATATACGGCTGCTTCTCTGGCATGCGAGATTTTCTTGTGACGAGAAGTAAGCCAACTATGAAAGGAGGGGAGGGGACGGCAAGCTATAGAACCTGGCAGCAATGGGTTTTTCGTCAAGCACACTGTGGATTACACAGGTCTGCATTAATGCTGTGTCGCAGGGCCTCTTGATACGCCACAAGCGTTTTCGTTTATTCGGGACATGTTTCATTTCCACATCTAGGGTTTCTGTTATGCTTTTTGACTGTGGCCATATTGTCTCAATAACATCTTTCACGATAAACTGTTGTTTCTCTGATGACATATGTGCGCCACGTTGCTTTTCAGCGTTCCTCATTCCAACATGCAGCATCACGTGGTTTCCTCGTGTTCAGTAACTTAGTCGAAAAATATTTTTTTCAACTTGCGACTGCACAATCGTATTAGACGTGTGTATTTTTTACATTATTCATAGAGGTGACGAGAGCCGGCGGGACACCCGCGGGGATGCAGGATCTTTTGGTCGCGGGACACCTCGAACGCCGCAAACAAATGGCAATGAAATCCGAACACTAGTAAGTATTGCAATATTAGATAAAATAATGCGATGACTGTATGGTCTAAAGGTGACCTTCAAGGGAATGTATAGGCGAGAAAGTGGAGGTGTCAACGGAAACGTCTTGGCACAATCACTACGGATGCATCGTCGAATGCTTTTCTAATTCTAAAGAGGCTCTTCGTAAAAAAATAGCGCAGCTATGGATTAAGTTCTGCGCTGGAACGGCGATTTGTCCTTTCGTCTCGACTATATTATTCGCGTTCCCAAAGTCATCGAGCTTATGAGAAGCGACGACAGGCTTCGCACAATGAAGAACAAGGGGCGACGGAGACTGAACCGCTCTCCGCCTAGATCAAACGCAACAACAGACATGTAGTCACGTACCGTAGTTAGACGCCACAGGAAAGGAGTGCTGTTCAGGTTTCTCCTTGGAGTTGTCGATGTAGTGCAAATAAGCTTGCTGATTATAATCATATAGTTTCAGCCCTCGTCAGCGAGGTTGCAAGCGGAAGCGGACGACTAAGACAAGAAGAAGTGAGTCAGCGTGGAATTTTAACGAACGATCTTTCCTTATAACGTCCTGAATTAAGCAGAATTTCCTGCAGTGTCCTTAAAATGAGTTGCAGTTACTTTCAAATGGGCGAGGCTAGCGGAAGTTTCATGTTTCGCACTGCACTTTGTGTGCGAATACGGTCAAGGACGTGTAGTGGAAGCCGTTTTTGGCTCGTTGTTGGAATGGATGGAGCGATATATCTTTCAAGGTGAAGAGAGCTTCATCTTATCAAACAATCTAATGTCATCAGCAGGCTAGGTGCCACAAAATAGTTCGGTCAAGTCGTTTCTGTTTACATTCTATGTGAATATCTTATCTGAGTAGTAAGAGGTTTTCTTTTTGAGAGCCTTAATCCTCATGTTTCCTCCGTTGATCACAATCATTGACCATCACATATTGCAAAGCTACTCGAATCTTTATCCGAATTGTCTGACGAAGTTGCATTAAGCTCCTATTTTGCATTAATTTTAGCCGTACAAGGCCGATGGAATGAGATGGAATGGTTTTTGCTTGAATTCAGAGGGTAATAAAGATTTCGGTGGGAAGACATCTCCATACCGACGTTTGAACTTGCTTTTGCTCTGAAATCTGCGCAACAGTTTTAAAGTTGTAAATGGCATCCTAACTGCTGTACGATATCATCACTTTCATCCGGCATTTATGGTATATTGCTTTCTTGTTAATGAGTATCGGGACAGTTCCGGTCATCCTACCTCGGATATTAGGGCGCTAAAGAAATTCAAAAGTGCATCGTTTGTGTTGCATTTTGGAATAGTCTCTTGGTAATATACACCTCAGATTATGCAACTCGCTGCCTAGTCACTTGCTTAGAGGATGATTGAGTTCGACCCTGCGCTTTGCTGCAAAATCGCGAGGGTTTTCCGATATATTCATTTAAGGGACTCTTTAATTTTTTTCACCCCCCACTCTCTCCTCGCACAGTCGAGACAGTCATTGCTTTCATTAGGCAGAAGAACCCGCTCGATAAATGTTTCCTGAAAAGTTTCCAATGCAGAATTGTTTAGTCCGGGAAGATTTTCACAAAAGCACTGTGAAGGCGCAAGACCTTTCAACATTCATGTTGCGACTGTGTGGCCTTGATCTGCGTACGACTGCGATAATGACTGATGTAGTGACACGGTGTTCTGATTTTTTGCTGTTGCATTTCACATGTACAGCACTACTTTTTTCTATATTCATCTCATGATTAGGGAGTTGTGGTTGTTGTTGTTGTTGTTGTTTCCTTTGCCATAGTTCACTTTCTAAAATATTTGTCCATTTATTAAATCGAATAAAGAAAAAAATAATGAAAATAGAGCGCACTTATGCAACATTATTTACAAAGATGGATAGCTACACTTAAAATAATGTAAACATCACAGTCAAAAATTTTGGAAAAAAAAAATAAAAATGAAGCTGCGGAGCAGTGATCTTTGTAGCACATCGTGGCGAGAACGCAGAAAAGCCCCGAAGCTGATGCTCCCGAGTATGTTGTTTTCTTCATTGTGTTGTTGATCACCGTTTCTGATTAAATAAGGCAATTTCAAATTCCCGCACATCACATATCACTGAAAGTTTTTCAGGAGTAATATCTCTCTTTGCATTTCCGGATTCACGTATCCTTCTTTCTCCAGCCCTGACACCCTGTATATACAATCCTGACGATACTTAAATTTCTTTGTTCGCTGCACCTTCATTCGATCTCTTTCTTGTGCTTTTATAGGTTAGACCGAATAAATTCGCGAATAACGGTTCACACCATATTGCTCGCGTTCACTGCCACGCCAAAACAAGGACTGTAAGCGTGCTGTAACGAGACGAGACAGGGACTGTTTGGAAGTGGTAATGCTCAAGCAGAAGAAGAGAGTGAGATTAAAGGAGGGAACGGGGAATGGTAAATTGTCTGTGATAACAACTGCCGCGCTCCAAGGAATCCTCCATCGTAATGCATCACCAAAAAATTTGGCGACAGATGAATAAAATGGCAAAAATTTGCGCATTTAAATTATAGGTCGGTGACGAATTTGGTTCAAGAATTTTTTTGCACTGCGCTAATATGAACTGTCGAGTGAAGGAACCGGTAAGCCATCTGATATTCGTTGCCATTTTCGAGCATATGACGTGGTCGACAGCATTTATAGCCGCATTGTCGTAAAGCTTCCAAGTGTGACTGGCCATTGTGCCTTGTTTTATCCTGTGGAACGGTCCGCTGCTCCAAGATGCCACTGAAAAGTGGGCAACCAGCGCAATGCATAAAAGGTTATTGTTGATTCATGTCAAGAAAACAATCTGTTCCATATGCGCTTCTATTAATATAGTTCGCAAGAACATTCAAGAGGAACGTTGCAAAGATGCCATGCGGGTTGCGCTGGTTCGTTTTGGTGCGTGCGTTCACGCACATAATGCGGTCATTTTCTACCCGGCATTCATCTCGCTCCAGCAATCTCGACATATTCACTGTAAATATCCTGCGTTCGGGAAATGAGCGAAAAACTCGATTTGGGAGTGGTTTTGCAAAGTGAGTGAGATGATTCCTCGGTGTATAGCAGGTATCTTTGTCGCGGGATTCGTCTGCATGAAATGAGAATCAGATGATAGGGAGGCAGCCAGCCATTAGAAGATAAAGCAAAAGAGAACTCGGTTAACGCGTTAACGCAGGTGGCAGCACATTGCCGCAAAGTTGTGTGGTGAATTAGTATCCCAAATTATCCTCCTGGATCCCCATATTCGCCACTCGGACTTTTTATAGGGTACGTCGCGCCTTCGTATTTGTTCTTGCTATATTTTCTATTTCGCCCTTCTCCTACCTCTAACATTGCAAGTTTACGGACAGCCATATTCCCCTTGATTTAGCACTTTTTGTGCCTCTAGGTAACTACTATATCTTATATCGTTTTATTTGCCTTCATTCTTGCTTCTGTTACGGTTAATAATCTACTCCACTTTCCCCTCTTCTTCTTGTCACCCTTTTATTTTGTGGTTCCTCTCTTTGTCTGTTTGCGTATTTCTATACCTGTTCATTTGTTTACTCACTTATCTAATTATTTATGCTTGTTTGTTGATTTGTTTATTTGTTTTTAGCTATTTATTTGTTTATCGGCACTACTTATCACTGAATACAATTTCAGTTAAGTAGTGATAAGCTAATTCTGTTGTAGCGACATACGCGAACCACCAGCTGTATGCTTTCATATGAAAAAGTAGCTGAACTAACAAATATGTGCAAATAGTAAACGCTTTGTTTCTTATAAGAACAGTAGTAGGCGATGTGATGCGCATATTGTAAAGTAAACTAAAACTAAGAAAAATATAGCGTTAATGACGATGTCACAACGTTTTGAATTTTACGACGCATCATCATGTGACAATTGTGGGTGGTTGATGAAACAGATATGTGAAGTTGAAGAAGGAGAGGGGACGATCTAATCAGAAAAGGTTGAGGACCGTAAAATAGGAGACGGCGAGGCATGGGAGGCATATGGATTATATGAAACGGCAAAAGATATGTATGCTTATTTATACTTATTTACCACTTTCTAACTTGTTTATCGCATAGTTATTGGCCTGCGATTTGCTCATAGCTTTTGGGCTTCATGAAATACATCGCCGGTCCATAGCGAGTTAGCTTTTGTTACTGTGCTATCCGAATTCTCAGTCGCAACTCTATGCCGTCGGAGCTTGACAGATGGCAACCTGATATAATCACTACTGCCCTCATTTGTTTAGCTGTTAGATGCATTTATTAGCCGTTTCACAGGAATCAACTTACACCGTTGTTGCTGCTGTTCCAGCCAGTGTCACATTTCTCAATATGCATACCTTCTATCTATATTCGCCCAAATTTGATATATCCTGAGTCCTTAACAGGGAAAAATATATAAAGAAGAAAATCAGCTATGAAATGTTCTAAAAGTTGGTCACTAAAGGTGGCCTCCAACCAAAAATAGCCCTTTTGGCAGTTTGTTTCAGACACTCAGTGAGCGCATTTATCGGTTCGAGTATTTTGTAACGACAGCTGCGCAAATTTTAAGACGATATATTACGAGTTTTTGGTGAACCAAAATACAAAATGGCATTCATATCTGCCTTCCAAAACCTTCCTTCTTTGCTGCGGAGCGCGCGTCGCTCTTTTGACAGCTGTACGTACATCTTTTCAGCCTTTCGTTTATTATCTTCGGAAAATGCCTTTCCTTTCAACTATCATTGAACTTTATATTTTATAAGCGTCAGTGAAAATCGTTGATCGCTGCTGAAACTGGCCCTTCATTTCTTGAGCGTAAATAAATTTTTGGTTAAACACGGAGACGAACCAAATCCCACCTTCGCATGAATCGATCATTACGGGTTTCCTACATTGGCGCATGCGAAAACGCCGTCCACTCTTTCTTCTCCGATCATAATAGCAAAATTGTTGGATCATCTCCCCATTACGACTGATCAGTCGAAAGATCCTCATGTCTGGATAAATTATCTTCACTGTCACGCCTGCTGACCTTTGCTTTCTTTGTATGCTCTCAGTGTTCGCTATACCATTCTCAGCCATTGTATCGTCTTTATCAGGTTCTCGCATTTGTCTGCGTAAGGCTGTGAGAAATGGCGTAACAATATTCATCGTGATAACTGCAGGAGGATCCTTTTCGTATCTGATTTGACTTCCTTTCGTAAAAAGAATTCGTGCAAATGTTCGGAATATGAATTAGAAATTAAGTGCTCGTCCTTTACTGTCGTGGGTCAATTTGCTAATATCCGGTTTGAGGGCTTTTAGAAGTGACTGTCGGTCTTACTGAATAAAAAAATTTACTTCTTCGCTGATGTCGCGAATAACACTTCGAAGTTTTCTATTCTCTTTCACTTCCTTCTTTGCATAAAATTATCAACATCAACATTGTTTCCGTTTTCAGAAACCACTGCCTTATCTCTACGACTTCGAGTCTTTTGCTGTTCCCCTCATTTGGCTTTCTGTCACCTCTTCAGTTTGCAGTCAAACACTTATTTAACAGTTTGTTATTATGGAACACATCGTTGCAGGCATATGATAATGCTACAATATTGGCAAACATTTTGCATTGGTCGGATCATAGGAACATAATCCGATTCTTCTGTAAATGATTTGCACGAGCAATCAAATCGACTCAAATACAAGCCCTTATTTCGCTCAGTACCCTATTTGTCAGTGACTGATAGAATTGGTTGCTTGAGTGGACGGGATGCAGGTGCACATGTCATGCCACGTCGTGTGGCATTTTGTCCAGTTGTTTGGAACTCAACTGATGTAAACTGAAAAATCTTTCTGGTATGAAATGCGCACAAGCTTTTATCAAGCTTTTGTTATGTTTAAACTATCTCTAAGTTGTTGGGTCAAAACGACGATACTTTGGAGGGTCATTCCAGGTGCACACCAAACCCATCAAATTTCGAAACCTTGCCTTTTTAGTAGTCCTAGACTTGACTGTATCGAACAGACATATATCACTTGATCACTTGATCAAGTGATATATGTCTGTATATATATATATATATATATATATATATATATATATANTCATTTTGAAGAAGCCATATCCGCTTGAAGCTTGAGAAAGTTGGTGGTACATCCTTGAAAATCGTTCAAATGACATGAGAGTTCACAAATTACTTCTCGTCATAAACTTGAAACTTTTTTGATTATTTGGAAACGTACAGCCACCGAAGCAACAATAGGTATGTGAACTGTCGAAATCCGTCAGAACTAAGCAATAACTGCACAGATTGCGCATGCATGCTAAAAGCTGCTCTGTGTGCGGTGGACGTGAGTGATAGCGATCCAGAATTCGGCTTCGGCGATTGTGCACTGAGTGAGTAAGTGAGGTGATATTTATTGGTTTGTTTTAATGTCGAAAAAAATGAGGAAGAGTGGGATGAAAAGAGTGGAAAGGCATTTGCGCTCGTTTTCATCGCCCAAAAACCGAGTTGGCTGTATCGTACACAGGGATGAGGGAGGATGGCATAAAACACATATGGTAAGATAGTGCGAACAAATGCGTTAAAAACTGCCCATGACAATTAGATTTGCAGCCAACGGTCAAATTGATGGGTCAAGACCAACATAGTCGGTGCATGAAACAGTGTAGCGCACAATCATTCATCGAAATCCCTATCATTTGGGCAATGACATAATATCGTGTTGTTGAGAATTCCATAACGATTTGAATATTTGTTCAGCATAAAACAAACTGCACATTTTGTTGATGCGCTGGAATAGTTGCTTTATTTCCTGAAGAGATACAAGCGATTCAATAATATTTTTTAATGCCTATGTGCGCTCATCTACCGAATCGTCATACAAACCAAAACAATAATCCCTTCCATCATATTTACTATAACTGCCTATTTAATAGGTTTAGTTCGAACTTGTATTTGAGTCGGTGTTGGGCCTAACTTTTTTTGCTAGCTTTTTGCTCGATTGATCGACATTTCAACAACGCATGCCAAGTTGTCTCCTCGAAAATTTGTCGAATGTTAATGAGCATGCGCATTTTCTCGTTTTTTTGGAAGCTGATATTCCTTCCGGGATTATAAGTGATCGCATACCATACCGAAACACAAAAACGACCTAAGAACGTCAGAATTAGGGAAGCTCATAGTGGTCAATGCAATTTGTGCCTTCGCATTCCTTTCATTAGATAAACGAATTGACAACAAATTAGGAAACATGCGCAGTAATGCATCTCAAGTGGTTCGAGGCTCGTGCAAATCCTTGGCTAAGGAACGATTATTTGCGTTTCTGCCGTTGTGAAGTTGAATCCAACCAATTTCGCAACATTTTAAAATGCATATGGCTTCATTCGAAATAACTGGATAAATTGGACGTTGCTACATGAGGCCATAGTAGGCATATCTTACCATCGCATTTTGCACCTCTAGCTTCTACTATTCCCGAAGTGAAGCCACTGAATAAACATCTAGATCGATAAGCATAGCCTGTGTATCCATAGACGTGACACTGCCATGTTCGTAGCTTTTTTTGTGGCTACAAGAAGGGCCATTTCTCACTGGACAGCTGTGCCACATCAAAGTAAAAACAGTGTAGACGGTTACTCACTGCCTCCTCGAAGTGTTGTGCACTTGCAAATAACAAATGCATCAAATCTAGCTCACAGCATAGAGAATAAACAATGGATATAAGACACAACCACATCGTTCGTTCAAAACACGACCATCGATCTATAAGCGAGAAAATAAAATTCTAAATTAACAACATGGTAGTTTTTATCTATTTCGACCCAAAGAAGTGAAACTGATCTATAACTTGCAAAGGCGAATGGAAATGTGGACAAGACCTCTTGCACTACGTCTTAAGGTAGTGTTGTTCCGAATGGCTTAGAAATGGACCGTACCGTTTTTATAATACCGATGGTAACTGCCATTTCATTGCAGTACACTATACTCTTTTAAGCGCTGGCTGTACTATACCTGAGTGGCTTATATTGGTATATGTAATTTACTTCCCAGCACGGTCTATGTACCAGACATGGCTAGTGTACCTTCCACCTAACCCATGACAAACACGGGCTTCATCGAAAATTACGTCCATCAAGTTTCATTAATGTCGTCAATGACCTGAAAGGAATGATCAACGGAGCAATAAACATGCACGGGGGAGGGTGGGGGAAAGGGAAGTCTTGTGATAGCTAATAACTGTATGAAGATAGAGCGTTCTGGAACGGAAATATAGAAAAACGAACAAGTGCGTTCCTCCCTGTTGCCCAAAATGATAGCAAAACTCACTCCATTTGATTCTCTACGTCTCCTGTGGTCTCCATGTGTGGGCTTTATACTCGCAAATGCTATGAATATGCGTTAAATTAGTTCTTGCTATCTTCGATTGATGCTTGCTCGCAACTATGCGTTCGCGTACACTTACAGAAACACAACGTTCGGTTTCAAAGAGGGCTCACCTTGTATCCTGCTTCGTCTGAACAAGGTATGCCGTTGCCTGATTTTCAAAGGTTTGCCGATTAATCGAACCCATAGTAGTTTATTCGTTAATCAGATTTACAGCAAATTCAGGAGGTCGCTTAGCCTGTTACTTTGTATCAGCGTAGCCGCACGTTTGCGATCACTGCGAACAGGCATCATCCTTCAATGAACTATTTGGAGTAGTATGGGTTCATGTTATGGTAGAATGGTTTCCCTGGAATGGCGGGCTTGCTGACAGATGCATCTGAACCCTGCTGATAGAAGTCAGCTGTTTGATCACAAATACCGCTGATGACCAATAGAGCTGAATAGGATGGTGGAAACGAGGAGAATTTTCGTTGAAGTATTCCGAACGAACTAGTGTAGATTTCCTCTGAGGTTTCCAAAACATTCTAATAAGTCGATTGTAGAGATACCCCATATCAGCTGTCCATTACTCGTGACGAAAGGGTTGGAGATATATGTGATCATTTGCATCATCAACTATCCTAGATAAAAGTACTGTTCATTTTCATTATATCCTTCTAGAGAATTTCGAATTCCCCATGTCAACGACTAGAATTCTACTGAAGAAGAGCACTGATAAGCATAGGAATTTCATGTCCCAGGAAAATCATTCGATAATCGAAAATGTCAAGATCAATAGTGAGCAAAGCATGTGGACTTACACATAGTCTAGCAACTAGAAAAATCTGAATTGGTTAGTGCGTAGAATTTGAAATACTATATATCTTTATCTGCTATTCGTTCAATTTCTTGCTTAGAACAACGTTTCATTCAGATTACGTAATGAAATGTTTCGTTGCATTATTACTAACTAAGTGGTTGCCAAGGACTGGATTGGTGCTTAGCAGGTTTGAGGTAGCACATTCCAATTTCACTGAATTCATTACTGCGAATTCAAGGTTATGTTGCGTCTATTGCAACAGCAACACAAATTCAGCATGGTAAAATAGTTTACTATTGACAGCGACATGCTCAACGCTCGTGGCAAATTCTCAATCGTCTATGAACATTTTCTTATTCACTTATATTGCGCTTTGATTATGCTGTCACTGATCTTGAACAAACAGTGAGATAAAAGTCAGTTGTGAACTAATACAACTTTATCACACCTGTTGTGCTCTCACCCGAAAAGCAGACCTAACATGTAGAGACGACCTCAAGCCGTTGCTTTGTTAGGTATTCTATGTAGCGTTCTGACGCTAATGCACTACATTTGCAAAATTACAGATTGTACTTCCTGTACATTTTATTAAAATCTCGCTGAAGAGCGGTTTTTTAGGTAACGGTGCTGTAGGTATTGTTTGAGTGATACAAGCTTTGCACTCTTTTTGCCTGCACTCTACCTAATCTGATCACAATAAACCCTATGGACACGACTTCAGTAGTTCAGATAATTGGCTATTATCCATCGCCAAAGTCTAATGGTATAGCTGCACTTGATCCACGCAACAACGAACTTTTTTTGGGAGGAGACGCACCGAAGAACAGTACAGGACCAAAGCCGTGTTGCAATGAGGAAAATTTGCAGTTCAAATGTGAAATTCAGGTATTTTTCTTTCTCACAGAATGAATGCTACCAGAGCGCAATATAATCCGTGACAGTCCAATATTATCTAACCACAGAAATATTACTGGTCTGGCGAACGCTTGTGCAGGTTATGACCGTACTCATTAGCATATTAGGCACACGGAAGGAGACAGCAACTCACAGGCGAGCAGAATGCGAGGAGGGAGAGGAGGAGACTTGCATAAAATGTTGTGAAGAACGAAATCCCACTCTCTCACCAACTCTGCCGTTCTCTTACCTTGAAGATAAATTGTCCTTGGCAACGTGGCCGGCACACTTTTGGTGCGTTTTTCATCGGAACTGAGTGTAAACTGCATGCGAATCAATTTCCGAAAAAAAGGACTTGGGGCACGTACACGCAACAACTGACAGACACAATATCGCCACATTGCAGTCTTTTCGAAGTGGATCTGCCAAAGCGCACAAAAAGATAACAGTATCGAGGAAGCGAATGGGAAGGGAGACCAAGATTCAGTGGAAGATAGGTGAAGGCAGATCTGAGAAAAACAGAATAAAGATGGAACATGTGGAAACTAAATTGGGGACCAAGAAAGACATGAGTCGCTCCGACTATCAGTTCATCTTCGAGCGATTAGACAGTGTGTGGTATATTTCTGTTACTGTGGAATTGCAAGGTCTGCACTAAGACCACGTGATCATCATATTTGAACACTTCATACTTGCTTTGATATGACTCGGCGATCCACATCGACGGGTCTGCCTCTATGATATATGAATTCGTCAAAGCATATCTAGCCATGCGGCCCAATTGGTAGTTTCAACCTCTCCCTCAATAGGCCATTGGACAGCAAGAAATGGAGCTCGAAGCAATGATCACCTATGCGTAAACACTTATCCGGAAGCAGCAGACCCCGCTTTCTGCCATTGCAGTAAGTGCTTCGCAAATTTATGTGCCAGTACTGCAGTTTAGCACTTTCGGAGCACAGTTTTGCTGTGTACTTTAGCTTATCTTGTGGCTGTGTGAGCCATTTTCCTTATACCAACTTCAGTAGTTTGTCCAATGGGCGCACATGCAGAATGAGCAGCATTTTCGTTTTCCCTGAAAACGGTATCAGCCCTGCAATCAGAATCACAATTTTACCTCGAGATTTACATAGTGCGAGCACATTCGAAGAGCGCTTATCAACTGAGAACGGGCCTGTCCACATGAAAACGGTACAAAATACAAAGCGACCGAAATTTGTGAATAAATGAGAACGGCTCGCTGACGGCATGATGATAATCTCTTCATGTTAACGTGTTGGAAAAAAGCGAAAACTATTTGTGGAACCAAAAATGATCAATTCTGCTCAATTGAATAGGAAATAAGGCCGTCTGCTATATTGACCGAACCACTGAAGGTCTTCTTCAAGACGGAAAGTAGTCTTGAAAACAAAGGAAACAATGAAACTTGCTATCATGACAGTGAGACATGTCATCAATACAAGGAATGTTGCCACATGCACCTGGACCTTCCCTTCTTACGCGTTTCATTCAATTATATACGAATCTTTGCCAGCCTAACAGTTATTTTCAGATCGTGTTTACGAGTTTTAAATGTTGGAGGATGTTGTGCCCTATGAAAATCATGGCAGTGATAGGAGGGAAAATTAACAAATAGCAATTCCTTCGATTGGTCTGGAGGGAAATCGTTTTCTGCTGGGACGTTAACCGTCGGTGATTCGCATGCAATCGGAATTCAGTTGAAGGCAAACATATTCAAAAACGCTTAGTTACGGAGCAAGGATATTCAGCTAAAACTGAGTTTCGGTTGCAATCAAAAAAGAAGAAGAAAGCGAATCTTTAAAAATCAACCGAAGTTCGGTGGATTTGCTTCTTCTAATGGTTCTCATCAAAGTCATAACAGTGATGAAACCAAAATCCTTGTGGCCTTTCATATTTTCTTGCTTCGGGGTACACTTTGTTGAATGTTCCCTTTTAAATTCTAACAACTGCGGATGAGGGCGCGGTCATTGCTACAGTTTCTCGGACTTTTTGACCCACTTCTCAATAAAATGTAGCGCCGAATTGGCAAACATCCAGGATGCGAGCGAAACGTTGCAAAATTTTAAGCCAGTGGAAACATGTGAGCATCCAATTTACCACGCCTCAAATAGTGCTTTGTTCGCGACGGTGAGCGAAACACTTTAGCAGTAATTTATTTGCTGCCAACAATCACAACTGCTGAAATCGGTTTGAGCAACTTTAAAGGCGGTGTTGACATGGGCAATTTATATTTCTAAATGAGAAAAACAGTGAACGGTATTATACACATGGTGCATTTCTAGCGTGGTCATAATACAAAGGTTCCTTATTCAATTCATCTCCCGCATACATACATACTGAATAACGAGATGCGCTAAAATGTAAAACGGAGAGACTGCTTTGCAGGGTGGAGGCAATTATAGCGTTTCATATTTTCCTGCTTCGGGGTTCCCATACTGCTTCTTCCCATATTGTCAACAGACGGGCTACAAACAACCATTCATTATGGTCAAGGTCGGCAATCTTCAGCGGAAGGAAATGGTATGATTTTAACAAAATATGAAGAGTGAAGATCAAAAGAACAGTGGTAATGGTCACGTTAATAACGATGTTTATGTGAGGGGACGAAAAAGACGACAAAGCATGAAGGAAAAAGGCGTCGCTTCTGTGAGTATTCTCGTGGTTTTGTAAAGCCTCCACTTAGGGTGCATTAGCGTGTTTCTTATTTCAACTGCGCACTTGATCTAATCTACAAGTGTAAACCACTGTATGACAGCACTGACACGAACGCAGTCAAGCTGCCTCAAAATCACAACTGTCATATCCGAATGTTAGCTGTACTAATCGTCTCATATGGATCACGTCTGAATACATAAGGAATGATAAAACGGAGGAAATCTTGGGTAAAGTAATTAAATTATTCGAAAATGAAAGTGAATTAAGCGAATAAAGTAAACGTGACAAAGATGGGACGCTCTGAAACGGAATGTACTGTACAATTTATGATGGAGCAAGCATGATTTGAAAGCTATGATGAAGTGGAAAGCATCTAAATGCAGCTTTAGTTGTTCGACCGGTCGGACATAGTCGACTTCTGCGTTTCAAACAAGCACATCCAAAGACGCCACCTGAATTCCCTACTTTTCATTGCAGCAGGTAAATATGGGATATGGCTTTCAAGCTTCAAGAGTTAGAACTGAAACCTCTGTTCAGCACGGCATTTTCAAAGAGGAGGTCGAGCAGTACAGAATGTCAGGAAATTTATTCAATCTAGAATTGTATTTTGTCCGTATGAAGTACGGAATCTGCTTCACATCCTACCCCTCATAATTAGTTATTCCTCCTTATTCGATGTTCTTGTAACGATTTTGATCGTTAAGTAGTTCGACCATGATGGTAGAGCAGCAGGGATTACCCTACTGTATATCGCGTACTATGTACTGTTCTATTAAGTATCGCCTTGATACCCCGAGAGGGTATATAAGAGCTGTCATCGCCCACTGTGGGAATTGAAAGTGTTTCTTCGTCGCGTGGAGTTGGGGGTGCGAGCCGTAAGGGTCGTCGTTGTTCCATCATGCGAGGTGTGCGTGTGCCCGGGTGGGGCTGCTTTCGATTAATAAGTTGTTTGTTTGTGACGGGTGTTCAACAAGAAACCGGGGGGCCCGAAGGAGGACCGGGCCTTACAGCTCTTCTTCAATCTGCACTGCCCAACCCCAAGTATACATCAAGACAGGTACATAGCCAAAAACGAATGAGATAATGTGAAGGTCCATAAAGCCATACACTGTCTCGCTTCCCGATAAGACAAACAACGGGTTCCACTTTCATGCATCCGGTGACATTTGTAATTAACTTATCGCGAAACGCGGCAACTTCAGGTGAAAGTTCGATGCACCGCCACTCCGCCCGACATAAAGGGAGTTCAAGTACTCATACCACTACAATTTACCGATTGAAAGACACAGAAAGCGTTCGCATGCGAAGTACACAACATCGAGACGTCATTGCTTACGGCTATAAGAACTTTACTGAATGAAATTCCAATCTTCCTCGGTTGCCTTTATCACGGATGACGCATATTCTGTGCCGCTTAATATAACTATTCGTTTCGAGTGTTCTCGCGAGTACGATACATAGTACAATACTCTTGTGTAATTGTTGGTGATAGTTACACTGCAAAAGGGCATAATCCGATTACTGCATTTATGGGATGCCTTGCCCTTTTCTCTTTCAACTAATATCTTTCTTGCAATGAGCAAAACCATGAATCGTTCATGTAGTGCCGAATCACGTCAAAAACTGACTGCTACGACAGGCGCCAAAAGATTACAGTGATGCACAGTTCTATAGATCTCTTCAATGGATGAATGGCCCTCCTGCAAGCTTCACACCAATATGGATTTCTTGTCCATCCCTTGTTATATAATCACCTGTTGTATTGGAGAACTGAAAATCGGTATTGATCTTATAATAGCAATCGATGTCCCAACTCTATCGTAAATTTGCACATAACTGAACATTAATTTTTGGTTAACAATTCAAGGTGAAAGGATCGATGGCCATCATTTGTAGAAATAGAACGTTTGTACGAAAAGGTTCGTTCGTAGTTCGAAAACAAACAACAAAGGCAGAAAAAGCTTGCTGACAGAAAGAAGACGAAGGCCACCGAAAGCTGAGCTGAGAAGCAGAAAAGCTGCCAATTAGGCAATGCTGCGAGTTATTCAGAAGATATGCTTTAAGTGGTAAGAAGTCGTTGGGCAGAAATGATTTTTAGGGGCATGTAGTACGCATCTCCATCGCGACTAACTGTGTCTAATTGCCCGTCAGCAGCACCTGCAGCGATCACCTGAACTGCACTCATGTCTGACACATCCAGCGTTCAATCTATTCTCCTGAACTAAAGCATTCCGATAACCATAGGTATAGAAAGCTCAGTGGGACCGGATGGTGAAGGTGGGAGGAGCGAAGAAGAAGAGGGTGCTTGTGATCAGAGTGCTCGAAGCACCTTCGAGGTCTTCTAAACGTATAATGTTGAGAACTCCGAAACGCAAAATATTACAATCACTATCGCTTAGCGGCATAGTCCGGATGCGATTTTGTCGTGCACCATCTAATGTTTGCAGTTCAATCTCAAACTAGAGTAAGTGAATTTCACGCTATAAGGCAATCCAGATGTCTCAGAGAAACATTTTCGAGAAACGATACAACTTTTGACCAATATGGTTAAGGCTTTTGCTGCCTCGTGCACAAGAGGACAACAATTCTCATCCTATTTGACATCCGCCTGCTTGAAGATGAATAGAACCTTACAAGCTGTTATTTCTCTGCGGTTCTTCTCTCTCTTCTCTCCCACTTCCTCCCCTTCGCAGCCCCGCTTGGCACTTCTTCCATTTAAAATCCCCAAACTCTCCTTCTTTCTCCAGTCTTGAGCTCAACGAGGGCTACCTGCAAATCTTGACGAGCTTTAAACAATATAGGAATTACCAACCTCCTTGTAATGTTAACGCCCACGGGTGTTCAAGAATTATGTGGAATTTGCCGTTTACACTAAGATGGCTGAAGAGATGTGCTGCTTCATAAAGCGGACCCTGCTTGAACGTCGTCAACGCCAGAAGGACCTCAGATCGCGTCTGCGTGAGCCCTTTCCTAGACCTCCATTAGAGACGAGAGCCAGTCATCCGCGATAGAAAAAAAAAGGCAACATGATCGAACTGAAACCGGCATCAACGCTCAATGGCAATACAGCGGTGCGAAAGCCACCAGATCATTGGATGTGATCACTGAGAGGACGAGTTTCAAAAGTTCACCTCCTCGATTTGTCGCTGCAAAATTTTTGACAAGCACGATATGATCTCTTGAAGATGGCACACGAATAGGTCGCTTGCTGTCGGCATTGTTTTGTTTGGCGACAAAGTATCGCATCACCGTTTTGTATTACAAATGGTTACTGTCCGAGCATCTCTACTTCTCGGAGCATATCCATACCGATCAACAAAATAAGTCTGTTCTATAACCTCCGAAGGATAAATTTCTAGAAGGCACCGATGTTTCATACGAATCATCACATCGCTTAAACGGCAGGGCAAGCTGCTACAGGTCTTCCAAGAATTTTCTTATTTGCACCTATGAGATTTCATATTTTCATCAATACCTATTTACATGGTTTCACAGAGCTTTCCTCTGTTACACCACGCAAAAAAAAAAAACAACATTCAAGCACTTCCATTCAAGATTGACTGAATAAGTCAACTACGCTCGAAAATTCGAGCAATGAATCTCTTTTCTATGATATTCTAGCTGGCTGGGAACATCAGAAACGCTTGAGGTTTACGGTTTTTAGAGACCATGCATTGGAAGGTATTTCTCGATCTTTCTTCCCATTCTATAGAAATAGCGAAACATCCCTTCCTGCCTTCTTCGTTTGGCATTTGCTAGAATTGAATTAGACATGCATACTATAAAACAGCAATATCATAGAATATGATTTGTTGCGTAGCTGTAAAATGAAATGTTGGAATTCATAAAGACCCTTCTCATTTCGCACGTCTTCAATCATGCAACGACTACTCCTCTTGAATGACATCCACTTTGCTTTTGTACTCGTTGATAATATCATGAAGGAGTCCTTCTAACACATTTTTTCTTCCGTATAGTAAAGATTGTTCAAATATGAGTAGAAATGTCTATATGATTGCATTCAGATGATAACGCTCACTGTCTGCCGAAATACACATACCTCTGCATCACCTCGCGTGGTTTCTGTGGAATTCGATTCAGTCTTTTTAGAATATTGGTGTATGTTGGATATGGCGCCGAAGAGCCAACCCAAGATATCCGATTGTGATGAAACATCGTAGTACTCGCTTTGCACTTTTTAGTGGTGAATTATCACAAATTCACGCGCACTTGTTGAGTGGCCTTACATAGTGCCATTGTCCGTCTTTGTGCCCTTGACGGTATCTGAGGACTATAAAAGGCGGCTCTCAGCCCGTCGGAATCAGTCCTCTTCTGGTGTTCTGTCGTGCTCGCTCGTCAGTGTTTCTCCTGTTTGTCCCAGCCTTTGCTCCCCTCTTGGTTCATCTTGGAAGCCGTTTTTATTTTCCGAAATAAAGTGCTTATACTAACTTTACCTGTCACACGACCTACCTCCAGCCGCCGTCTCAGTCGACACAGCAAACGGGGACACAGATACAACAAGCGGCGGTCAGACTTCGGATTCACGAAAGATGGAACGCCTACCCGACTCGCTGGTTCTACTGCTTCAACGTCAGCAAGAGCAGCAGGCGCTGATGCAACAGATGATGGCCGCGATGCAGCAGCAAATGACGGCTCTCTCAGTCGGCACGACGCAAATGACAGCAACCTCAGCAGTGGATCCGACTCTCGACAACGCAATTGCAACCTTCACGTACGTTCCAGACCAAAACGTCACTTTCGAAACGTGGTTCAAACGCCACGAGGACAACTTCAACGTCGCCGCTCAGAAGCTTAACGACGCAGGACGTGTGCACTTCCTGTTGCGGAAACTTGACGCAACAAACTACGAGAAGTACGCAAACTACATCCTTCCGAGGCAGCAACGCGACCTCAGATTCGATGAAACAATTAACATCCTCAAGGACATCTTCGGACCCAAGATATCACTATTCAACCAACGTTATCACTGTCTGAAGCTTGCCAGAAACCCACGAGACGACATCACGACATACGGCAGCATCTTCAACCAGGAATGCGAGAAGTTTTGTCTAGGCGAACTCAACCCAGAGCAGTTCAAGTGCCTCATCTTCGTGTTCGGACTCCAGTCGCCAGCAGATGCCGAGTATCGACTTCAACTGCTCAATAGGATCGATGCGAACGCCAACGCAAAGCTCAAGGATCTCATCGCAGAATACAGACGGCTCGAAAGTGGACACAGGATCGGACATCACCGTCATGTCAAAAGCGTCGTGGAAGCGAGTCGGCTCCCCTTGTCTACAGCCAGTCACGGAAGAAGCCCTCGACGCATCGAACAATCCGATCCGTTTCTCTGGACGGACAACCAGAACGCTTGAGATAAGCGAACGAACGGCAGCAGGACTCATTCTCGTTGGCTACGGCAACAACGCGCGCAACTTATTGGGCCTCGACTTCATCGACAGGTTGCACCTATGGAACTTGGCCACGCTATGCCACAACGTCCGACGGATTACTCCCACTGACCAGTCCGTCAAGAAAAGCCTCGATCCAGCCGCCGTTTTCAACCTGCGGGAACGCTATCCGGAGGTCTGCGACAAGGCGCTAGGACGATTTACGAAGGCCAAGGCAAGGCTCTATCTGCGCAACGACGTCAAGCCAGTTTTTTGACCCAAGCGACCAGTGCCCTACGCAGCTCTCGAAGCAGTGGGACAGGAACTCAACCGGCTCGAAAACCAAGGCGTTATCTGGAAGGTAGACTACTCGCGATGGGCAGCTCCAGTCGTCGTCGTGAAGAGGGTATCCGGCAATCCTCGTATTCGCGCAGACTTCTGCACTGGACTTAACGATGCTCTGGAGCTTCCCATGTACCCATTGTCACTGCCAGAGGACATTCGCGACCTTCAACGGTGGACGCTACTTCTCGCAAATCGACTTCGTCGATGCTTATCTATAAGCGGAGGTGGACGACGCATCAAAGGAGTTGCTGACAATCAACACGCACAGAGGACTTTATCGCTATAATCGTCTCTCCTTCGGCGTGAAGTCAGCACCAGACATTTTCCAGCAAATTTGCTGGAGTCAAAGGAGCCGTGGCATACCTGGACGATGTCATCATCGTCGCTCGAACACAGGAGGAACACTACGCCAATCTCGATGCCGTATTCCAACACATCAAGGAATATGGATTCCACATCAATCGCGAGATGTGCAGCTTCTTCCTTCCCTCCGTCAGATATCTCGGCTTCATCATTGACGCGGATCGTCGACGACCGGATCCCTAGAAATTCGAAACTATTCGACAGATGCCAGTTCCAACGGACGTCACAACGCTCCGATCGTTCCTCGGACTCATCAACTACTATGGAGCATTCGTCAGGGAAATGAGGAACCTAAGAGCCCCCTTGGACAATCTACTCAAGAAAAATGCCACTTGGGAGTGGTCAAAGGACTGTCGAAACACCTTTGAAAAAGCCAAAACGATCCTGAGATCGAACCTTCTACTCAGTCACTACGACCCAACTCGCCCAATCCTGGTAGCTGCCGACGCTTCCAACAACGGATTCGGAGCAGTCATTAGTCACCGCTTCGACAACGGCTCGGAGAAGACAACCGCTCACGCATCCCACTCCTTCACAGCAGCAGAACGAAACTACAGTCAAATCGAGAAGGAAGCTCTCAGATTGATCTTCGCCATCAAGAAGTTTCATCGGATGATCCATGGGCGACACTTAACGCTAATTACGGATCACAAGCCACTTCTCGCGATATTCGGATCCGAACGTGGTATTCCCATCCACTGCAAATCGACTGCAGCGTTGGGCCACAACTCTTCTTGGATACGACTTCGAGCTTCAGTATCGATCGACGACTAAGTTCGGACAAGCCGGCGCTTTATCACGTCCTATTGCAGACCACGTTCCCAAAGACGAGGACATGGTGACCGCCGCTATCACAATGGAAGCCGACGCACATCGGACACTTTCCAACGTAACTAACGCACTTCCAGTAACGGCGCAGAACTTCGCGGACGCAACTCGACGAGACGACCTGCTTCAAACGGCTATTCACTATACGCACGACAAATCGCCGCAGTCAATCCAGGACCAACGTCTCCGACAGCTCTTCAATCGACGCGATACTCTCAGTACTATAGACGGATGTCTCCTTAGTGCAGACCGCTTCATCATTCCCGACGCCCTTCAATCGAAAGTCCTTCGTCAACTTCACAAAGCACACCCAGGAATCACGCAAATGAAGGCGCCCGCTCGAAGCTACGTATACTGGCCAGACGTCGACAACGACATCGAAACGACAGTCAAACTGTCCAACCGTGTGCAGGTGTTTCGAAAGCTCCGGTTAAAGCTCCACTTGCGTCATGGCCGACAACAGACAAGCCGTGGACCCGTTTTCTTGTGGACTACGCAGGACCATTTGAAGGACACTACTTTCTAATCGTTGTGGACTCGCACTCAAAGTGGCCAGAGGCCTTCATGACGAACCGCGCAACGTCCTCCACAACCCTCAGGTTCTTGCGACAGCTCTTCACGTAATTCGGAATGCCCGAAGTGATTGTCTCAGACAATAGTACTCAGTTCACTTCCGCGGACTTCGCCGACTTCTATGTAAGAAACGGCATCAAGCACGTCTTCTCACCACCGTATCACCCTCAGTCAAATGGACAAGCAAAACGTTTCGTGGACACTTTCAAACTAACATTTCGCAAACTCAGAGGGGAGGAGACGACAGTGGAAGCTCTACAAACATTTCTGCTTAGTTACCGGGCAACCCCAAACGCGACGCTCGGAAATCGTTCATCAGCAGAAGTTCTCCTCGAACGTCAACTTCGTACCTCAATGGACTTGGTTAGGCCGACACCGCCCGCAGCAGTACGGAAAAACGACAAGATGGAGGCAGACTTCAATCGACGACATGGAGCTCGCGACCGTTTCCTTACACGAGGTGATCTCATGCTCATCAGAAACTATCTTTTTCAGAAGACGAGATGGACGAATGAAGTGATGCTACGCGGACATGGTCGTGTCACCTACGACGTTCTGGTGGGATCAGAAGTTTAGACGCGTCACCTTAACCAACTTCGTCGACGTAGCACTAAGCAGGATGACTCGCCAACGGATGCAATACTCACCTCGCTACTGGACGACTTCGAGGCTCGTTCAATCCGTCAACCATCCAAGTCACACCAGTGGACTCGCCAATCGTACAGCAACGGGCACAGCAGAACGTCGACGGTCAACAGCCAGCTCAGGCTCCAACGGATCTCCACCGCTCAACCGGCGATCGACATGCCCCACAACGTTTCAGCCCCAAAGGTCAACGCAGAACATACCCGACGGATGGTGCACGCAGGTGGACAGATCGTAGACACGGATGGACGGATCGACTTCAGTGAGGAGATGTTGGGTATGGCGCCGAAGTGTCAACCCACGATATATGATTGTGATGAAACATCGTAGTACTCGCTTTGCACTTTTTAGTTTCGAATCATCACAGTTCCACACGCACTTGTTGAATGGCCTTACATAATGCCATTGTCCGTCTTTGTGCCTTTGATGGTGTCTGAGGACTATAAAAGGCGGCTCTCAGCCCGGCGGAATCAGTCCTCTTCTGGTGTTCTGTCGTGCTCGCTCGTCAGTGTTTCTCCTATTTGTCCCAGCCTTTGCTCCCCTCTTGGTTCATCTTGGAAGCTGTTTTTATTTTCCGAAATAAAGTGCTTATACTAACTTTACCTGTCACACGACCTACCTCCAATCGACGTCTCAGTCGACAAAGCAAACTGGTACACAGACACAACAGTGTACATTTCTTTTGTTTGCTTCGCCAGTTGCTCTTTCACGTTCAACTGTGTCCACGCTCGTGTTGCTCTTTCATACTTTGCTTTTTTTTTCTCGAATACAACTGTGTTGCGAATATCAGCGTTCATTACAGTCGTTCGTACCACTTCATTTACTCTTCGTCCTTTGCAGATAAAATCCTCTTAATAAACACACTACAAATATACTGCGTCTTTGTGGAACTGGAGTATGTTTGAAAGGAAGCGTGAAAAACATCTTTTCCGCTCGATCCAGCTAGCTTCAGCGGACAATAACTCGATATGGAACTTGATATGATTGTTCTTCACGCTTGGCTAGCTGAAAAAAAAAAGATATTAGAATGGATCGCCTTATTCTTTGCTCTATGCATCTATTCATGGGGTTTCAAGCTGAACGCATTAACATCACGCTGTTTGTTTCGGTTTAACGTTCTCTGAAGTAAGATCCGTATAAATTTTCTTTGATCTGTAAAATGTGGCCAGCTTAGCCGGCTGCGTACTCGATATGATCGCTTGATATTCGAACAGTTACGTAGCATTAGTTCAACTTTGCGATGAGGTGTTCTCACAACATTAACTGCATTTCTATACCATCAGTGCGAAACCCATAATACCAGTGATATAAAATATGGGAATTCCACAATTTCATTACCCAGTATCTCATCCCCAGCTCTCAAGAGAATGGAAAGTGTTTTTCACTGTTCGGCTTGCGTCCGCCCACCATATGCCATCCGAGAGACACCACTGAGCGCCTGTATTCAGACTGTGTCCACGCTCGTGTTGCTCTTTCATACTTTGCTTTTTTTTTCTCGAATACAATTGTGTTGCGAATATCAGCGTTCATTACAGTCGTTCGTACCACTTCATTTACTCTTCGTCCTTTGCAGATAAAATCCTCTTAATAAACACACTACAAATATACTGCGTCTTTGTGGAACTGGAGTATGTTTGAAAGGAAGCGTGAAAAACATCTTTTCCGTTCGATCCAGCTAGCTTCAGCGGACAATAAGTCCATATGTGCCAAAAGAAAAAGACAGGCTTCCTGACTCGATCCGAACAGACACAATTCGTAATCAGCACTTGGCGCTGCACTATTCGGTCTTTGTTTTTTGAGCGTCTCCGGTTCCGCGATCCTTTTCGGCCTCATTCCAGATTCTTCGCGTATCATGAAGCTTCCAGATGGACTGAAGTCGATTCTTCCCATCAGTGTCACCATTGCCCTATTTGATCTCAATGGTCTTAAGCTGCTTTTGTCTGGTCTTAAAATCAAGGAATCTGCCAACAAAACATCCTGTGACCGCCAGAAACGGATAAACCGTAACGTCTGGATGGACTTCTAATTGGACCCACAAGAAGCAAAGGAATTATTCACCTGAGTGAGATCCATTGACACAACAAAGAGATTGGTAATGTTGTATATCGTGAGGCCGTAATCTTTATTAAGCTAGTCTCGAAGCAGTTCGACGGATGGACCACTCCAGAAATTGCAGTCTTTGGTACACCTGATCTCCACTTTGTTTACCATGAGATACTTAACATTTTCCTCTGTTAAACATGTGGCTCTTGTTGATCGGTTTTTCTAGATAACGTTATAACCGCTTTCGCCTCCTCCGTCGAAGAAAAACAAACACCTCAATGTTCGTTCCATCCCGCAGCCAAACCAGAACGATCAACGACATCATCATGTGAACGTGATAGAGAAAGATGCACAATTGAGGCCTGAGGCCGCAGTGCCGCAGAAAAAAGACGGGCGTGAGGGTCCAAGAATGCCAATGCAGTGAGTGTTAAATTTCCAATGAGAGCGATTTAAGTGTTTCAAGTGCGGAGGCTTGAACTGCGACTCGGAAGACCTGCATTCATTTGCGAATCGGAAACTCACCACGCAGTCAAATGCGAAGTCTCACAATCAGCCACTTTCACAGCCTCAAGTCTCTAATGGTTATAAGAGTGTCAGACTGGAACAAGAGTTCCAAGATACGTTTACATCAGCCCGTTATACCCGAGAAGGAGACTAGTGGAGACAGTTATCACTCGCTGCGCTACTCCTTCTTATGTCTGCGAGTGCACTTTGAAGCTATAGCTCCACAAAGATGACATTTTTCTCACTTTGCTCTTATAAGTCATGTGGCCGTGAATACTCGACTCGTTCCAGTGGTCGTAGCTGTCATTAAAGAACACAAAAACGAACCATATTTTCAACGGTTGTAAGCTTAGATACTGCGGCTTTGAGCCTTCAGTTTATAGCTTCAAAACTCTTGAATAGCTCGAGTGTTTATTCATATCCTCGGATCACGGCCACCTCGAATTCAGGGAAAGACACTCGAAGTTTCGGTGTTAGGGTTGCCTCGGACACCACGACATGCCAACACTCCCGTTTGCATCGTAGATCCAAATGAGCAAATCGACGTAGCGTGAAGTTGCAATCGTGCGCTTGTAAGTGCTCAAACGTCCGACATTTGGAAGCGCAAAGCTTCCAAAATAAGTGCAAATCAGCTTCGCGCAAGCAATCGAAACGAGAGGATTAAGTCATTTTTCTTCATCTCTGATTTAAACTTGCAATAGTCTTCCGTGTAGGTCTGGAACGCGTTGCTCGCTGCACATTTGGGCCCTCCGTTTCCTACCCCTACTGCAGAATGCGTTTCATTCCCCGGATTTCGATGCCTGGAAGTTTCCTGAAAAAACTCTTCATCCAATGCCTCGACCGGAAATCCTGTTTTCTGCAACGTTCACATCTGGCATTCGGCGCGAGCACCGGACTGGATTCTCGACGTTTCTTTGAGAGTGGTAGCAACAATCTGACGAGGGGAGGTAACCTCATACACTAAACACTGAACGTTCATTTAAACGGGAGAGACCTCAAACACTAGACACTGAATAATCACAAAACTTACCTCGTAGAAAAAGGCCAACGCATCCTGTTCACGGCTTGTCCAGTTTTTGGACTCGAAAACCATGTTTGCATACTCCTTCGGAGAAAACTGAAACAGATTAAGCATTTGAAATCTTCTCATCCTATTGATAGGATTCACCGGTGTGAATGGGCATATGTGAAGATTTTCGGGTATCACGTATCACAGATTCCAGAATTGCGTCTCAGAGGCGAGTTTGACAAAAGTTCATTGGGAGCAACTAGGCATTCAAAGTAAATTGAGACAGCCAAAAAGCGTACGTATAAACGACCAGTTCTGCAAAATGTGTGTCCGGTCAGGGAACTTCACTTCGAGAGTATTAAGAGGCGCCATATACATCAGTGCTCAATATGGAGGTATTTTTCCTAGATCACTTTTGGTGCTAAATTCCCGAAAATTGTTTCTTTGTACACTAATAAAGTATCAGTGGCAATTTCTTATTTGAGGTCTGCTTACGATCTGTTTTCATCTCCAAATCAGCCTCCCACTCCGTTGTTTGCTTTCTTCTTTGTGCTATTTCCTATTATCCTTTTCATACTGCTTTTTGAGCCGGGAGGGTTGCGAACTCATGCCGAAATCCCACTGCGATACGAGAATAAGCTGTTGTAGCTCTCGTAGCCGAAGGACACACAAGAGACGTGAGGGAATATTTTATGGGTACCGCTGAGTTATAGCCGACATATTATGCAGTAGAGCTAGTCTAATTCTTGGCTTTTCAACTACCTGCGTATATTTGCTACGGTTGGATTGAACTGGATAAGCAAGCGTATGAATGTAGTTACTCGGCTGGACCAGTGTCCTCAAGTTCGCTTACCGTCACAGTCTTCAAATCTATCAAATGCCGAGAAAAAGCCAATACCGTCGCGACGTCTGTCCACCCATCATCTATTTCCCTTTCAATAGAGCAAATTTTCAACTATAATCTGCGAAATTCAAATTCGAGTTGGTTGATGTGTCTTCGCCGTTCCCCTCCTTATTGACGACTATATCTAGCATCCGGTGTGATCCTTTGGATCGTTGCAAGGTACTCGGGTATTGCAAGAAAATAATACACTTTCAACACAGACACATCGTCTGCACTTCAGCAGGCGTTATTCCAGCAAGCATTGTTCCAGCATCCAATGAATATAGCTTGAAAACTAACCCTACTCCAGAATTCGGCGTATGCAGGCGGAAGAAACTCTGCAACAACATCATTACTCATTATTTTTGCTTCATTGTGCTGCAACCTAAATTTTCCGCTTCATAAATGTTTAATTCAGTTAAAGATACTAATTCAATGAGTTAGTTTTTCGCACCATTGAAGACGTCTCAGGACTGACTATTCGATACTTCAGGGCAGCTCCAGGGTCCGTATGTGACGTTATATCGGCCTCAACAGGAGACAGAAATAACGAGTTCGAGCAACCATTATTGTTCAACCACTTTAACATGTCCATTGGAAGGATCAAAACTTGAGCCGCTTTATGAGCAGTTCCAAATGCGGAGGTGAGACACATCTGGTTTGCCGGACAGATGTTGTCTGCAAAATACTGAGAAAAAATTGTTTGCTAA
>QEWY01001552.1:0-21673 GCA_006503575.1 Baylisascaris schroederi
AAAAAAAAGTTCTATTAAAGTTCAGTGCAATGTACCATTACCGTTCGGTATTTCTCAAACCGGCATGTACGAAATCCCCTGAAAACAGCTAAAAATCATTGAGTCTTGCATCATATTCATCATTATTCAGTAAAGACAATTTTCAAGCTTTGTTTTCCGAGTGACCTAGGCAACAAGGTAACCTAAATAATTCATAGGCTGCCTTATTGCCTTGCTTACCTTGCTATCTTACTGTATTTGATCGATTACTTTATTGTCGGTCTTGTGGAAGTGATTAGTGAATGGGTGATATTTCCTCCACAAACATCCACATGATCATTGGTATTTTTTAGGCTATTGTCTACTGTAAACATAATTGATGGAACACTTGATATACATTCATTTAAGCTTCGCTTTTAGCATCAATAACATTTTTCATTAAAAACAAAACAGGGTCATGAGACTAAGATCTCATTGTAATGGGTGACGTTAACTAGGTACAGTGGACTTTTCGATTATGTGGGTAGGTGGGGTTTTAGAAAATTCCTGAACTGACATTTAAAGGCTGTGAAAAGAAACTTTGATGGGTTCACGAGATCGATGAGCTATATCACTCGAGAATCTCGAAACCACTGAAACTAGATAGAATATTGGCCTCAAACATTATTCGGCAATCACACACGCTAATCTTCCGACCGCACAAAACGCACCCACCGGTTCTGGAAAAATTATAAACGGTTATGAGGTGACGTGAAGAAATTTGGCACATATGAACACCATATAGATAGGGTAGCAATGAAATGTTCCTCTTGTAGAAGCTTGTCTATATTGAGGTAAATCTTACATATTGGATGTATACAGTTTTTCAGCTGACTGAAATTCCGGGCACATTAAATTTGATAAGTTACGCACCATTACGACGAAATCACCGTCATAATCCAAAATGCTTCAAAAACGCATCAGATGAAGGCGTCTTTAAGAGGCCTGAACATTGGGATGCATCATTTTTTAATAAAAAAACAATATAACTTGAAATAAAACTTGAAATTATATAACTTGAGACGTGAACAAGTGGAATGATAACGAAAAGTGCTACTCTTATCGCTTCTGAGGATAAAAGGTTGAATCAACAATCAGCAAATAATAAAACATGCCTAATATTGCGTGTGTATTTTCACGAGACAGACAAATTCCATGTACAGATTTTCTGACAAAGATTAGTTTTTTTTTAATGAACTTATTGGTTGCAAAATGTATGAAATTTTCTAGGTATAATAAGGTGCCGATATGTTCATCGGGACTTGATTAGTTGATTCAAACTTTGACCAGATACGACTGGTCAAATTGACCAGATACGACTGGTCAAATTGACCAGACACGACTGATCAAGTTGGCCAGGTACGGCTGGTCATTTTGAGGCGTAGTTTGATCTCTCCATCTTCCTATACCAAGAGTATAGTTTCATTGTTTTCCGCGTCGAAATATAGGTGGCAACAGAAAGGCAGATACATCAACAAATTGCATAACAAGGAAACAATAGAAAGATATGCGCAAAGAAATGATTTCACCAAAAATTTCCTTCACAAATTTGAATTTTCGAAGCCCGCATGGTTGGAAAATTTCCATCGTGTTTACACTTTACCAAAATTGCTTGAAAAATTTATTCGGCGTTGCATATTTTTTCTACGATATGCATTTATGCGGGGGAGAATAAAGTTTTGCGAGCGATCAGGTTTTATTTCTAAATTTCTAAATTCCCATAAGTTATATTATATTACGATGTATGCGCTATACTATTTATAGTATTTATAGTTACTTAGATTATAGTATTCCACTTGCAGTTTATCGATGTTTTAATTATATGATTTGTATTGCATCTCCGAATGAAATGACTTCAAATTTCATATGTCATAGGCGTTTTAAAATGATCCAAAAATTCATCATAAACTTATCACCGCTGATAAGGCCATTTGAATAAACCTCAACTTATCGTTATCACTTTCATGTTTGAAAAGTTTTATCGAATAGAACATTAAAACATAATTAGTAAAAAATCATTTCATTTAGAAATTCTTTTTTTACAGGAAAATGATAGTGAGATGATTCGTGAAGCATTTCGTGTATTCGATCGTGATGGAAATGGCTTTATAACAGCTGAAGAATTCAGATATTTTATGACTCATATGGGTGAGCAATTCAGTGATGAAGAAGTCGATGAAATGATCGCTGAAGTTGATATCGATGGTGATGGACAGGTTTATATTCAAATTAATTTTCATTTTCATTTTATTTTTTATTTTTTTGCTTCGAAATGGAAGAACATTTCAGCAATTCAGAATCTCTTAGTTGGTACATTTGCGAACAGATTGCTTATAAGGCAAAATATTCTTAGATATTCTTACTCGCAAATGTTTAGAGATTCATGGAATTGACAAAGTTAGCACTCATTCATAGAAATATCTTTTTGTTAGTCTCAATAACAGATGAACCATTTTTTCATCTCTTGGATTATATCCGAGAAACCATTGCTATGCATGATTGGATATTCTTCTGAAAGATCAATCGATTGGGAGCGTGAGTGTAATGTTGATTGTGCTGATTAATCGCTGCTAGTGAACTCAAGATTTCGATTTAAGCCACCTCATCTATCTTACGCTTCCCGTAAGCTGAAAGTTCTGTTTGAACTCTGTAAATTCGCAAATTTGATCATATTTTCTTATTTGTATTGATAAGATCATGCAAAATTGGAGTTTCTTTTGCCAAGAGCGTTTGCATCGTCTCACATCGTTCTAGCTGTTGGCGTTTTCCGAATTTGATTTTCTTTATCAATCAATATCAGAGATTAGCGCAACATTTTTACGAAAATCTTCTTCTAATACAAATTTGTCGGCACGTGCGATGGTGTGTTTTACCTGCAACCGATTAGTGCCGACGTTATTTAAGCAATGTAGTATAACCAGATCGATCTTTCTTACATCAAGACAATCATTCTTTGATTACAACCTCTCGAGTTCGTCGAGTGGCATTTTTTTGGTGGGTGAGAAGGGAAAAGGGATTAAACAAATTGCTCGATGCATAAGAAAAATCCAGTGCAATCGCAACAAGCCACTAGGCACCTCATTACGCACAAAATGCAGAAATTGCATGGTAATCCACTATCAGGATAAGGCTATCTCCATCTTCTGGATCGATGAGATTCATTCATTGTTTGTGGTGTTGTATCCAGACGTCATCGAAACTTTCAATTCTTCCAGCTGAATAATATGCAAATTCATTTACTCAAAAGACAGAGAGAGAAATAGAATTAGAGTTGGCTTATATATGTACTTCACCGTAGTTTGAAAATATTAGCCAGCATAAGTGCCTCATACACAACGAAAGTGCATTTCTAAATGAATAAAGGTCTCCAGCAACAGAGGCAACGCCATTCGATCATACTAAGTGGCCTATTCGCTGGTCCCCAGGATGCATGCTTCTCCGTAATCTTTTCAACTTGGGCTAATGCTACCACATGAAAGCACTTATTGCTGCACAGATTATATCATTTGGCTGTAAGGTTCGATGGAATTCCGCTTCACAGGGCAATATTGCTGTCATAGGCAAATTCACTTATCCTATAATTATTTCCAATTTTGATTATCTAGTTATATGCAGAGACCAGATCTCAATGAAGAACGGCTGCTCTAATGAGGTAAATTCGATCCGAATATGATCACAAGCTTATTCGCCATCCTTTACAAGATCAACGATTACTTCTTCTTCTTTTTTTTCTTTTTTTTAACAGTGGATTAGCATTCACTTAACAATGAAATCATTCGAAACAATACGCAAAAGATATATTATTCATACATATTTCAAAACGATTTATGCAAATTAATTATGCAATTTTTAATTTGCAACACTTTCATGAATAGTTATATGAGTGTTGTTAAGTTCCAACGAATGTTGTTTTTGTGGTGCTTATTGATTTGAAACAGTTAATAAGAAGTAATCTTATTAATAAAAAATATTGGTAATGCTTACCTCAAGCAATTCGTTCATAATGAAATGATCGAAATCATGAAGTAGGTGCGATGAATTTGAATAAAAAGACGAAAATTTACATATTGCGATCAGTTTCGCATTCAACATAAGAGCTTGACCTTATTTCTTCTATTTCTTACAGTCTCTTGAATAAAAAAAAATTTTTTTTCCTTTTTTTTTCGCATAAGAGAAGGACCTTCGCATTGTGGGGGTTTTTCATCAGTGGCAGAGCATAAAACGTATTTAGCATTTCTAATTTTCGTGCTAACAATTACTTCATCGTCACATATTCTATGAGTTTTCCTATTCTTGACGATATAAGATTGCTCTTTCCTAGAAACTTTTCTATTTGCGCAATGAGACACTTGGCCATCTTTTAGAAGAGGCAAATTGCTTTCTGAAGTTCGCACGCAATGTTCATCTCATTCTTTAACCAATTGTACATCAATTTTGTTACATTCAAATGACGTCATAATTACGAGAATAAATTGATTTTCTCTATACGTCATTTCTGCTTAAATTGTATTCTCGACGTATACAACCCCTAATGAGCACTTCAGTTGTCTCGCTATGAACAATAAAAAAAATATTGTTGAATTTGTATGCAAAAAATTATGATGCGAAGTGCACCTCATTGGGGGAGATTACATCGGCGCTGAATCATAGAATGATGATGGAACATTGTTTAGGGAACTTAATTTTAATTCTTATAGCAGTCTAGTACGTGTTCAAGAAACTTACTGCTATATGTTCAATAGGAAGTTGGCAATTCTATAAAGGCGAAACTGCGTTCCATCTACGGGTTGCTTTATCGGAAACGATTCTGAACGATATTTTTCTCTTCACTGAGGCATCTTCCAAAAAGCGCACCTCATATGATCCCTTCTTTTACACGTACCACCTACTTAGTTTCTATGATTGCCAATTTCGTGAATTTGGTTTTTTGCCTTGAAGTGAGCCCGTTTTAGGAAAGTCTGACATATGTAATGATATTTTGCGCTTCCGTTGACCATGAGGACGTTGTTTTCCATTTATCGGGATTTTATGGTTTCCCAGAAAATTGATAGAAGCTGATTAGTGTAAAGAGCTTCCCGTCAAGGTATTTAGCACGAGAATATCAATGATCCTAAGTGGATGAACTTTTTGACCGAGGTGTACGATAAAGCTCGTTCAATTTTTATCGCCGGTTATTCATCAGTTGTTCATATTACGCCTGATTAATGATTCGTTGTTTCTAAGGTCATCTGTTTTTGAAACGAACTTTGAAAACGTATAATGTTCAGAAATCGAATCTTAATACCGGAAACAACGCAACAACAACATGATGCCCTTTGAAACGCTTCTTTCAAGTCATCTCCCTCTAAATCATTGCTTGCAAAGTATTAAATTGTTCATTGTTTAGAACAATTCTTTCATTTCATAAAATTTTATACCAGTGAAGGTAAACTGATACCACAATGATGATGAATTTTTTGAATGAGACTATAATTATTCTGATTCACATATTCCTCTGATTGACTTTTTTATTGCCACTGTTTCGCGAAAAAAATAGAAGAATAGAAGACATTGCAACACCCTCCAAAATCTCTCTGAGGTTTTGCGCATTTGAATGGAGGCTAAGTTGATGTGCGTTCGCGTAGTTGAAACATCAAATTGGAAGCCGTGTTTGCCAAAGCTCACAGTACCGTACTTCTTTTACCGTATCCTCTAAAGTAAGAAAAAAAACCGTAAATAATTATCCCTATACAATTACTTTCGTGGCCTTCATAGAAGATTGAAATTTTCCTCTGAAGAAGAATTAAAGTTCTTATTGCTTAAGGCGCGTTGCTTACAAGACATAGATTCGGCCACTATAGTTACTTTGTCCTTCAAGAAAGTCGGACTTGCGACTTCAGATGTTCCTTCCCTTGAGGAACCTTGGCCGTATTTCTTTACAAGGGGCAGTTCCACCGGTAGCCGTTTGCTGATTGACGAAGGAATTCATTTTTCTGTGCTGTTACAAATAACACACTATTCCCATTCAGGCCGCCGGAATGTTTGATTTTAGTAATCTTTCCCACTAGATGGGGTGAAATTAGATGGAATTCGAGGACTGCGGGAATGAGATTGATGAGAGGAAATAGAGTATAGCAGACAGGATGGGTTCATTTGGAGGACGGAGCCTTTTTTCCAATAAGATTGATCTGGTATCGCATTGTGCCATATTACAGTATTACCATTCGCAAATGGAGGTGCCCGTTGTGGAGGCGCGTTCAAGTGCAAAAATAAAGTAGCTGGGATGCCTTTAAATTAGTGTCATGTAGGCAAAGCCATGAGGGTTTCTGCAAGCATATGCCATCAACGTATGTGATGGAGGGAGGGATTTTGTTCGGGAGGTAAGAGGGGGGGCTTTTTCCCCCACAAAAGGTAGGGGTGGAGTTCATATTGGGGAGGTAGGGGGGGAGGGGGTAAAGGTGCCCTAATGAGGTGGCAATGCTTCACTTGAGATGGCTCAATAGCTCTTATGTAAGAAGGGGATACATTTGCAGGTTCTTTTCTCATTGAAACTCTCTCATGAAACTAAAGAAACGACTTTCGAAGTTTTGCTCTTGTTGAGAAAAAAGATAATCAGTTGGAAATATCTGTTATAACATTACGGATATTCTACAATCTATATATTACTATACCGTATATTTATCCTGATACATTTGCAGGTTCTTTTCTCATTGAAACTCTCTCATGAAACTAAAGAAACGACTTTCGAAGTTTTGCTCTTGTTGAGAAAAAAGATAATCAGTTGGAAATATCTGTTATAACATTACGGATATTCTACAATCTATATATTACTATACCGTATATTTATCCAATATAAAAAGAATATTTGTGATTTAAGCTTGGCAATTTGATTTATGAAACAGCAAGGGAATGTTCGGGAATATGGCTGTCAGCTGTTTATTGTTATATCTCTAAAGTGATCGTATGTTATGTACTAGAAATAGAGATTGTTTACGGCATAGATTGGTAGCATCATCTTGTCAATGTGATCATTCAACTCCACAAACATTATATGTCGACAAAAGTTACGCTAAATTCTTCATTCGTAAAACGAGAACAGTTGACGCAATGAAATCACTAAAATTTTTGTGATTGTTTCATTGAAGATATATCAACGATGGCTGTCTTAATTTATACTTTTAAACCTTATAAAAGTGTGCATGTAATCTTTTATTTATATTCCATTTTCAATTTTTATTAAAAGAGAGGGATGTCGTGCCATTTTGACAGAAATAGGGAAATAACGCTTAGCAAATGGTTTTCAAAGTACAGATCGCACGATTTTCTTAGTCTATAGAAGAGCCTCACTGATTAAGCTACCGCCTTTAGGTCACCTCCTCCCCCCCNCCCCCCCCCCTCTTTCTTTCTTCAAATGTTCGGTAATAAAATTTAAATGCTGTGAAGGAAACGATGTGAAATGAGGGCCCTATTTGATTGAAAAAAAAATTATATCACAGTCACTAATCTGATATGAGTCACTAAAAGAAAAATCGCTGTCTACAAGTTAAAAAAAAAGAAAAAATTTTGCAGGTAGATGCAGTAGAATTGCTACACTTTTAAATGTAACTTATACTTCCTGTTTTTATTTTACTTGAAGAGGAGATCATTTCTTGTGCTCTATCATCTCTATTACAATTGATATTGCCTTCATCGTCTTATTATAGCTGATTCTACTTCTAAAAACGTGTTTTAAAATCATAAATATGTGGCTAAATTTTCCGTCAAAACGTCTCTTTGAATGTTTTATTTACTCGAATTGCAAACTTTTTCAAGTATGTTTCGTATTTTACACTCATGTAAGAGCAAATCTTGAAGGCTTATTGCTCCCAATCTGAATGAGAGGATGCAAATGGGGCTTAAATGTGATGAACGCTTTATTCTTAATTGCATTGCATCGTAATAGTGTCATGCAATTAGTGAACTATTCAATATTATTTGCAATAAAATGTCACACTCAAATAGGCAATATTTTGCAAAGTTCTATGCGTTGCATCGAATGCATTGAAATATGATATCGTCATTGTAATCTGTTAGCTCTTTTCTTGAGTGAGAGATGCTATCTAACCAATCAGAATCTGCTTAGGGGATTATTTCTATAAATACCTTTGTTTTCACTATGTGTCTATGTATCTTTATGGGTTGAAATTCTAGGCACATGTATCAACAGCTAGCGTTGTTTGAATGATGCAACTTTCAACTTTCACAATTGCATAGTTGAATGAAACATTCTAAATTTCCCACTTTTTTTCGTGTGCAAATCTCTAAAGTTGGTGAACAAGCATCACATCGAACAATCCGGAATGTCTAGGCAATAAAATCGAGCACAAAGAGTTTATTCTTCCTCCATTTCTACATTTTTAGATGGGCTTTTGTCGGAGTTTATTTTGTCGTTACAATGTTTTCGAAATTTAATTGACCACATTGTTTGCTCTAAATATTTGATAGCTTTTTTTTTCATTGATTTAGCTATTCGAAGCAATTCCGGAGCGGAAGATCTAAGCAGTAAATTCAATCACCACCAATTGTTGCATGTCGCTTTCATTCGGCGCATTAGCTCTCTATTCATTATGCACTAATTCCTTTGGATTTTGTTGATGAAAATATTTCCACATAGTTAGTAGAGCATTTTCTTGTTTTATTCGAATATTTCACTCATCTGATGTCATTTCATTAGGCTACCATACGCAAATGAAAAAAGATTCCTCTTGGCGATTTTCTCTCCTTATTGGCGCTGTTCATCTCAATATTTGCAATTGCTTCCTTAATAATAAAGTAAAAATAAGTGCAGCAAGGAACATAGTTGAGAAATCTTGAGATAATATAGGAATAGATTATACAGGAATAGAAAATTTTTTGATGGCTATTCATTATCATAATCAACACTTAAATATCTAATTTAATTTCTAAAATATCCTCGAAGCGAGCAATATTCTTTTTTTGAAATATATATAGCGTTGAGGAGAACGATTTAATGGGTGATTTTTTCAGATTAACTACGAAGAATTTGTACAAATGATGACAGCAACATCTTGAGATTATTCGCGGATAATTCAAGTCAGGTTGGTATCGCATTTAAAATTATTTCCTTTTCCAATCTCGATGGATATCACTCAGTGATTTATATGAAATTCATTTTCAATTATTAAACAATTATATAGGGAATTCCTTTTGTTTGCAAAGAGAATCATTTTCTGCTTTCAAGCATTCAATAGGGTTATAACGAAAATCTATACTGAATACATTGCGGATTTAAGGTTCAAATTCGTTGTTTTTTTCGCATTCTATCTTAGTATCACTTCTTCGATGTTTCGTCACACAATGAACGCTTAAATACTTGCGTCGGATATGGAAAATTTTTTAAAGGCAACGGTATCTGAGATTCTTGAATGATATTCTCACACTGCATTATTGTCCATTAAATATTAACAACCGAAAGACCATAGCCATGAAATGACCTCAGAGAATAGCATTCTTGATTTCGACTTATACTCGAGTGTTTAATAAATGTTTACTATAAGAGTTGATATAATTTCTCGGTGAATTTCAGGCCGCTAAATGTTGGGGTCGTGCAGGTGGATATGATTGGCCGCGTTGTGTAAATTGCAATTCAAATTCGCAACCTGCCTTCTAAACTTCTCGATCAATCACTATCTGCCTTTGCTCTAATAACTAAATCGCTCGAAAGCAAACGCTGAAATGATCTCGTCACCGAATAACACGGCAACCCTATAAAGACATTTTATACTATTACGCATATAGCTGACTAATATTAACAATTTTCAAATGAAATCTATGCTATCGAAACGATATTTTATATGCTTTATGCGAATAGTTGATTGTCTATGTTTTCATTGTTGCCGATAAGTATATGACACTTGCCGGGATATGAGATAACTAAATCGCATCGCAGTGAAACTACAATCAAGCATCTCCTTAATTCTCCTTGTTTTCGTTTATCTATCATCCGATTTCGTGGGGAGGGTATTTGGATTGAAGAATACTTCCAGATTCACCAATGTAACCTCATCTGTAGTGATTAAATCAGGATAGTTACTGAATATCTCGGAGAAACTTTTATTTCCCTGTGAAAATATTTTGGCGTATAAACTTCATGAAGAAAGAATTGCTGAACGTTCAAATAACACCATTAAATCCTTTCAAGTTTCACTCTATCCTTTGAGAGATTCGAATATCTATAAGGTTGGAAGCGCAGGATGCGGATGAGTCAATTATTTCCCAGCATTATTCGTTCATCATCCGGCAAATGCCTCAAAGAATTTCGCGGGTAACGCCCAACTTTTTTTTTTTGTTGTATACAAAAATGTCGAATTGCTTGTTGCCTTCATCTGTAAATAAAACAATCCTGCGCGATCACAACGATGAATAAACACTTGCTTCATTGGTTTTTTTTTTATTGTTGTCACATTTTCATTGATACATACGTGTATCCCGTTTCTGCATTTGTTTATTTTCATGCGCTGGCAAGTTGCTAATGAAAAATGTAATATGCACAATGGTGCTTTCATACCTAAGTGCTTACGAAGTCTATATAAACGTACCCTCAAGATAACAGTTCATCTTCAATGCAAACGATACAAGAAAAATATTCGGCCGAATATATTATGCCAAGAATTTTTCAATCTTTAAACACGCATGCATCTTTTAGAAGCGATAAATCAATGTGGAACATAATGCAGAGAATTACAATATTCCATTTCTAGTCGATTTCTAAATTCTGGTGTCGGTGATTCGCCGATTAAAACAATCGAATATACAGATGCGACATCATCATATTGTGCCTTCCCAAACCGAATTTGGGAAAACGCATGGAAAAATGTGATGAAATTGAAATTTTTCTACCAGAATATGCGACTAAAGGGGAATGGATCATTGATTGGTGAGATGAACAGAAGTTCCTCTAAGCTAAAACTGCTATATATGTCATAAGTGAAATTATTGTAAATAAGTACAACTACAAATCTTAATCATATAATCTCAAGACACAAGAAACCACTGAAAAAGAGGAAGGCAGAGTAGTGATAAGTCGACATGGCAACAGAAACACACGATCCGATGTTTCAGTGAAGAAGTGCCGGCACAATTATTGTAAAAAGTATTACAATTGTAGTTGTTATAGATATCGCTTGAAGACGTTGCTCGTTGTTGCATCTATTCACCATGCAACAACAAAATTCACTCATTTCCAGTCGATTGTATCGACAACCAGTTCGATTCTGTAATCGTGGCAGTCAGCTTCACCCAACAGTATCGAAAATACAGAAGCACATATTTTCATTAAAATCGTTTATGGAATGAGGCAAAAAAGCGGTTGCCACATTAAAATAAAAAATTATAACAGAAATACTGAAGGTCGATTATATGCGCAAACTGTTGTTTTTGATCAGAATAAATATAAAGCCGATTGCTCTGTTCACTGAACTACGGGAGGATTGAGACTAATTTATTTCTTCTCAACTGCAACGCGAACTCTTGTTGGTTCATTCTATATAACTCTTGAAAACACTATGCTACATTTCCATCCAGTTGTGCTTTACCTTCCTACATCAGCAGCCTTCAAAATACGTGCACATCGATTCATAAGATGGACATGAAAAGGAAAAATCTGCTTAATTAAAGGTATGATTTCGTTTACTAATATAGACAAAAAGGGCAGAAGTATATTGTTGACTGTATGTTGTTGACTAAGTTCGCTCACCGTATCTATTGAGAGGAATTTAAAGCAAACCAATTAATTGCAACATCTGAGTATAAGACTATCTTTTTTTTTCGCATCGATTATTACTCTCAAAAATATTTTCATAGCAACAATATATTTACATCACCGATTATATGTAAATATATGTGCAATGACTAAACTGAATTTGCTCACTAACTACAATAGCGTAGCAGAATTCTTTTACTTAATATTTTCATCTGCACTAAAAACGTTTAATGTTTATTTTAAAATCAAAAATTAATGCGACAAAATCATTTTTTAGTTGCTTCCTGAAAATATTAACTCATTGCATCGATTTGCTCTTCATAAGAGGACCTCAATCAGCGATCGGTCGTTTACTCATCAAATAAACTTTACTTCAAATGAATTAAGTGAAGAGGCAAATTGTTGAGGCTGTTGTATTATGCAAAGGATTGACTCGTAACGGATCTCTTCTTAGTGAAAACTGTGGAAATGGAAGATAAAAAGGAGTAATAAAATTTTGAAAAAGAAATAAGTCAACCACACAAACACATTTGTATTGATAACTAACCGCGCACCATCCTGACATGGCACAACCTCTTTGAATGGTATAATATGCTCCTGAAAAAAAAGCGAATGTCATGACTAAAATACTGCCATGTTAAGTGTACCCCAAACGTATAGCAATGATTGTGATTTTAAAAGAATAGAAATAAAATGAACACATTTGTTACATAAGAAGGGCTGAAATCCACCTTCTCAATTATAACTTCTATTCCGTAACTGATAAGCCCTTTTAGATTAACATCAACGCTTTTTTTTTGCATCATAAAATTTCTTACTTTGCATAGTAAATTGCCTCAATCTCCTTTGTTTTATTTGCATTAAACATCAAAAAATATGACATTCACTAAAAGAGCGCACATATATCATATAATACGATGCAAAAGAATATTGGTTATTTGTGATGAGTATTTAGCATCATGCCGTAAATTTTTTATATCGATGGCATTTATATTCTCTCATCTTCATTAGATTGTTTAGTAGTTCATTTTGTATATCACTTCATTTGATCATTATTTAAATTTCCGTTTTGATAATCATTTCTAAAATCGTTTTATTCATGTTCTCTGTATGAAAATATAACTTTCTTATATTAAGATATAACCTTCTTCTTTATGTTCTTTATAACAAAAATCGAATCCTTTTTCACAGTGACGCGTATAAAATTTTGGTTTACTTTGAAATAAACTTCCTTCTTCGAAACCGCTCATACATTTCAATCCTCTGATTGGCGTAAAATTTATTATCAATAAAATAACCTAAAATCACTCAGTGTCAGCTATGCGTCATTGATAGATCACATCCATATGAATCCGGAAACGCCGAAACTTTAAAAACAGCAACGCAAATCAACGAGATAATATTGTTTCAAACTAAAATTTATTAGAAGGAAGCAGGGAGTTGAATAATTCTCAACATATCTGCCATAAATCAAATGAAATACTGTCCGTAGATATATCCAACAAGAAACTGAATAGGCATTTAAGTAAAACTTCTACCAGAGATGCAAGTATTAACAGAAAAAAGCTAACAGTACTAATAAGTGCTTAAATCAGCGATCAAAAATTGCTCGTGAGGTAATATTGTGATGGTTTTTATCGAATTTGGTGTTCGGTTGCTGAGGCATCTTTGCTACCCGAGGGCGATCCCGTTACACGAGTATTTTCATAACTTTTTGAACGCAGTGACTATATATTGTGATTGAAGGTCTGCTATCAATGAGGGTGTTATCGGGATGTTGTCAGGACGTTCAGGATGTTTACAGGATGTTAGTATGATGCTATCAATGTGATGTGTCAATCTTATTGATAACATCAGATTGAGGACTGAACAACTGATAGAAAAGAGCTATAAACCTGACGAATTATACATTTATTACTAAAATAATTTCTCTACAAAACTTGATCAAATGTGTGAGTTTTGAGAGGAAATTCCTTCATAAGGCACCATAATTAGGAGCGAAGAATTCTGAACGATTGCATGCAACAAGCGTGTAAAAATATATTCCAAATTTTCGAATTTCGTCTTTACACTACTCAACGATTAAGAGTGCAAACCGGGAGTTTGAAGTGGAAAATTTCCTCTAATATAATGCAAAACATCTTCACGATCCCGTTGACAAACCTCAACTACTCAACGTTACCAGCGTAAACAAGAGTGATGAAATACGAAGGTACATTCATCAATTAGGTAATTTAATATGCAAATTTTAGTCACTAAGATTCAAAAAAAGAAACAGAATTCATTTCAAAAATATTTCTTCAAGAAGAGCGGGATTATATTTCATTCTAACTGAAAAACCTAAACATGCGTATCGACCAATTCGACCCGCTGCCCACAAAATAGACGCAATCCCAGAAGAGGTTTAGCCTGTAAAATAAACTGGTTGCTTATTGAGAATATCGTTCCAAGTTACCCATAGTTTCACAAAAAAAAGCGATGTAATAGATGAAATGAATGTGTGCTTCATGAATGCTGATTAATACGGGCCAAGGAATCTCATCGGCTCTACTCGCTGCAGCGATATTCACAAAAAACGACGAAACACCTAAAACAGCTTTTTCCTACACAACGGGCCTATGAGAAAAAAGTATACAAACTGCCATGGATATGTAAGGTACATTTACTGGGCCTTTTAACGACTACAAGTGACACTCCGTACAAACAAACAAGAAAATCGGCTATGTGTCTGAGTTGATTTGCGGTCTTGCAATCCTCTTACAGGAATGACCGATTTTATACTTAATGAGAAAACGAAGGAGTTATGTGAAATGAAGTATCTGCACTTTCGATGATCCGATAGCATCCATGAGTTGCCTAAGAAAATTCATTGTTTGCAATCGAACCAGTCTAAAATTCAATTCGACCATTTGCAAAATACGTTAAATTTTTTTGGTACACAACAAAGTGTCAATAACACAGTTTCAGCTTCTCTTGCAATCTCTTTTGTCGATTTCGGTGGAAAACTTTCAGTGGAATTTTTTTGCTTCTTCGAATTTCTCGAAAATTCAATCCAGAAACTTCCATAGGTCATGTAACAAAAACCGCTATTCTGTGGCTGAATTTGACGAGCGAATGCATCTTATGATGGCCATTTTATAATATCATGGCTATAGATATGAAGAGAACAGATAAAATCATAAACAAACTTCGCATATGACAAGTTTCGTTCCGAAAATTGCTGGAAAGTTGGTTTTATTACCTAGCTGCAACCATTTTCTGAATTTTTAACACATGGAAAATTCGAATTACTCTTCATATTCGCAACATTGCATCAATAAAAACCCCATCACTATAGCCTGTGCACCTCTGGGTTTAAAGTAGGGGGTTTACGTGAAGACCTATCTAGCGGAAATGTCGCTTGCTTGGAAGACGTGATTTGAACAGTGGTTTTCTCATGGGTATAGAATGATAGTCACTCTGTGGGTGTTTTAGATAGCTTCATTTGTGCAACGCTTATTGTTGGACCCATTACATCGATCCCATGAGATGAGTCATTAATACGACGAATTGATTGTTATTCATAAAAATTTTATTGTACTTTCGATATTTAACGTTGTTGTTGATAGCGAATGCCGTTTACCAAATATTGCGGAACTATATCAGATGTTTTTTTGTCTTCTTTCTATTTGTTTAGTTTCCTTGGATTTTCCTCATTTTTTCCTCATTTTTACTCATTTCTCTATAATTTTCGTTTTTTCTCTTATCCACGAATTTTTTCTTATGTTAGTCATACATATGTTAGTATCAAATTGAATAGAGCGCTTCATTAACCAAATAAGAAAATTTAACTACCCGAATGTCAGAAAGCAGAACGTAGAGTATCGTTTAAGTAGGGAAGAGGATATCCCTATTCTTCACTATATCAAATTAGAAACAACTTTCAGGTCGAACAAATCAGGACGCCTCTTAAGAATCGAAGCATTGTACGCCTCGATAATATGAAGGATATCCCAAATACGAATAACTTCTGCACTGAAATCTGTAGAAAACTTTATTGGTGCAGCAAGTTTGGCTTTTAAAATTTAAGTTACGAGTTCGACGCTTTCGCTTCTAAACAAACGAGAAAATATTTTCAAAGTATTTATAAGAAAATCGTTTGCAATTTTATAATGGAGGAACAAAACAAATTTCACTTGAGGTATTTCAATGTTTAAAGATCGAAAACTTTCAATCGACGATAATTAATGTAATGCAATCTAGGTGAAATATTGTTGTACCTTTTTGAGTATCCCGATATCACCGTGCGTGTAAATGACATCACAATTATAGGACGGTAATTTTCAACTAGGGTAGAGGGAAGCTTTCTCGGTAGACGGATGTTAATGACCATTTTCCAAAATGTAATAAGGAACAATCGCTGCTTTTCTGGAAGATCGCGCTCCGAGGAATAGACAGCTCCGTTGCTGTATGTTTTATGAAATAGGAAAAAATACGTTCTGGTTTTAACAAGCTTCTACTGTTACATTTCATAACATTCCTTACCAAAATTCAATACTGGCGCCTATCGAACTCGTCCGGTGGATTGCTGTAGGCGGAAGATCAGGCAAAAAGTGATTTTCCAGCTAAGCAACATAAGAAAGAAAGCCGGCGAACATTCTATGGGGAATTCCAATTTGTAGAATCTTCAGTTGTTGAATCCGATTCACTATTTTTTAGCTACCGATTTTCTGTTGAAAATTTAATTTATCATTCATATATTTATAAAAGAATTCAACTTCCTCCCGAGAATAAATTGCACATTTCTTTTGAATCCTTATAAAGATTTCGCGTTTGATTTGTAAATTATAAACGCATTTAAGAAATTCAAAATTATCTGATGGATAAAAAGTAAACCCAAACCAAAATATATCATCATTCAATGATAAAACCTATTAAAAGATGAATTTCGCATTAATAAAAGAAAGAAGCTACCTTATTTATTGTTAGAATAAACTTATCGAATGCATAGAATAATAGTTCAATGATTAGCTTTAAAAAGTTTTGAACTGTCTTATCGCTCTATAATGTTTAAACGTTGTAGATCGGCGTCATAATCTCGAAGATGAGCGCCGCTGATGACTTCTAATAGAGATTTTCGGATATCATATAATGGATTCGTACAACGCAATCGAATATTTAACCAGAGAGTTGGGTTTTTCAGCGCTTTCAAAGGTGACCAAAAAAAAAAACAGATAGAGATGTAAAGTAGATGCGCACTCATCTATACCATTTTTCTCTATCGTATATTGAGATGATTGTTCGTTATTCAAGTCGCTTTCAAAGTACACTTAATGTGAATCGCAAAAGAATCAAAAATTTCTGTATATTGATCAAAAGGAATGTATGATAATGTAATTGGTTATTGATTTGTGGTTTTGAGAGACGATACCATCACTAATTATTGATATAACTTCGAAGCCGAACACTGGATTTTTTATTTAAACCATCACGCTTATCTGTGGTCAATTAAATGCTTAAAAAATGGATACTATAGTGTTGGAAATTTGCACACTTCATAACGTGGTTTCAGGTTTCTACGGTTGTGAGGCGAATCGCAAGAAGCAATTATTAGAGGTTGCGTGGGTATATTCCTCGAAATTTTGTAATAAAAAAAAAACAACAAGTGAGTAATAGCTGCAAAGAAAATTCTAGGAGTTCTGAAAGTGGAACAGCTACCCCTTTGAAGTCGTTCTTTTAAATTGCATAAAGAAGCAAGGTGATCAGCTGCTGGGATGATACTCGATACCGGAAACCAGAGTGACTCAGCTTCTGCTTTCTGGATTTTCTCTGACCTGCAGCAGCGGATAACTACCTGGATAACTAGCGAGTGATTTCGCTTTCTGGAAGGGCTTCGGTAGCTCTGGCTTCAAGTACAATAGCGCTGAGAGTTTCTAAGAAGTTCCCCCTACTTCCTGCCGATAAAATTCGGTAACCTTTGAGAATTTTTGTCAGTAATAGCGCAGTAATCGGAACAATATTGCTGCAGCATCTGATTATTTCGATGATGAAATTGCTGAAATATTGCAATTGACACCACTATTTTAGTTTTTGCCTTACGCTTGCTTGCCTTTCTATGTCGAGGAGGTTCTTAGCATGACAAATATGCTTCAGCAATTTTTTTTCACTAAAAATTGAATGAAAACCGAGCTAATGTGCAATTCCTCCAAAGAATTCTTCAATTAAGGCCAAAAAACCAAAGCGGAAGTTACTGCTGTAGGCGGCTATTGGCAGCCATAAGCCTAAAGATGGAAGGGATGTTACATGTTGATCAAAGGGAATTTTATTATTGATTATTGGTTATCGTATACGATTATGGATAGAATTTTCTTATCGGCTTCAAAATGTTGTTATTTGCGTAGATTGGTCAACTTGTCGAAAAAAAAAAAAAGAAAGTCAATTTACTAGTTCGAAGTACTTGAGAGAGCCCAATTTATCCTCGTCGACTTCTTCATATAGTCCATCCAGTGAAGAGCTGAAAAGCTATTAGTGTCAGAGCCTCTCATATATTCAACGATCAAGCCAACTGCATTCTCCCTCAAGGGCCTTCACATATTTCGTGCAAAAAAAAGGGAAAATTCAGACGTTTTCTATTAAGTCGGTATCGAGAATTCAAGAATATATTTAGAGAAAGTCTTTCGCAAGTAAATGCTGCAAATTTATAGACGAATTTTTGCAAGAAAAATGGATTAGTTTGTTTGCGGTACATTCGAAGAAAAAATGAAAGCATTGAAATATTTTTATTGGTAATTCACTGCACAATTATTCATTCAACGCATCGCAGAGATCCAAAGTTCAAATTTTAATTTCTTTGCACTGGAGGGGTAGAGTATGAGGGTAGGATGGTTGAACTTAGACTTCCTGTAAAGGATCTGATGAGCGCTAAACAGAACGGAAAGTATCAACAAACAGTTGGAAATTTTCCAACTTCATAAACCGGAGGAAAATTATACCTCTTTTCACTCGCTTTAACCTCAAAATTTTCAGTTCTCTTATCGTTCTTCAACATCAAGAATTCAATTTTTTTTTCCCTGGCAAAGATTTTCGAAAAAGCCACTTGCAACCTCACCAACTTCCAATTCTAGTCGAGCATTTAAAATGGTGTTTGTTCTTTCGGGTAAGCGCCCTCCTCCCACTCATAGTTGGGAAATTATCCGTCGCGAGAGCTGCGATTTAGTTTATTCAATTTCTTAAAGGATATGCTTCAGACATTGCAGATACATAGGATATGGTAGACATAGTTCGAAACGCGTTCAATTAGAATGGATTTGTGTAAATGTTCCTTCGAGCACTTTCCGTTGGTTGTGAGGACACACAGGACGTTAGCTAATAGACAATCTCGTCAGTGGGTAGCGTAAAAATTTCATGCATCACAAAACCCACCACAAGCTTAACAGGATTTGAGCTAGAAAGCACGTTCACTGGATCGTTTGGATTTCCCAATATTCACCCTAAACTACTAGCACTTTCTGGCAAAAAGCCAATTTTAAAATCATTTTCACGGAAATTTGGCAATTTACTAACTTCTAAAGTTGGCAATTTTAAAGTTTGTAAGTATATGGTAATTTCATCGAATCGATCTTGAGAAATTTCGGCGAATGGCAATGCTCTTTTTTATTAGTTTTTATGTACGTTAGGAATTATTTTCAGCAAAAAAAAAAATTTTTTTTAATATTCACTCTCGTAAATATGTTCTTCGAAGCAAAAAATTCAACACATTAGAGGAGACTAATGAAGCAAACCGATCCCTCCGAAGAAAACGCACTGATTACCGAACTTAAAAATCACTGAGGTGATTATATCGAATTACATTTGATTATTCCAGGATGCCGCATTTGGACGTGAAAACTCGTTCATCCATAAATATATCGACAAATGAAAAAGCATGAAAACGCAATATGTCATCACTTATAACATCAACGCAAACAATGCGAAAATCATGAAAATTTCTTGCCTAAGCTTTCTAGAAAAGAATTACGATGAATTGAAACATTACCTTTAGAATAATTGAATCTGTCTATGAAACGATTGCTGACAGCCGATATGTGAATAGCCGAAAATGAAACACAACAGCCAACTAGTCAAGAGCATCAATAAACGATCACATCATAGTGACTAATACAGATCAGTAATATATATCAAGGACTAAAATACATGTTCATACATTATACATATACCCTCGGATGATATCCATTGAGATCACTCGTATATTTAATGCTTCATTTATCATAAAACTGCTTTTAAAAGGAATTTGTATATTAACTCGATATTATAGTTATAGAAATATTATACGGGAAAATATGTGCGCTGAGTAAAGACTTCGTAAAGGCAGTCAGGTTTTCGAAGAGAAACGACTCCTGAACGCCATCTTGGAAAAAAAATATTGCTTGAATTTCTCAAAGTTTGAGTAGAAACACATACATGCTGAAGGCCTACGATAGTATAAGTTTGTTTCTTTTCGTAGAGTTTGCAGCGTAGGGTAACATTGATCTTCTCCAGTATAGTTCATGTTCCTCCACCGCTTCCGAAGTAAATTAGGGGTGTATAAGAGCAAAGAAATGAGGTGCATTCGATAGGAAAATTTTCCATTTTTAACCGTTCAAGTGAGAAAAAAAGTGGATTTTCCGATGATCGAGCGAAATACTCGAAATATGAAAGCTTCATTCACATTTAGTAGATCTATTAAGTGAGGGCAACTTGCGCAATTTTGTAACGGTGTTCAAACAGATAGAGGGAGCAGAGAAGTGCACATCCTACTAATTCATTCTGTAAACTTATTCACCTGTTTTTCTTCAAGTTATCAAAACAAGAATGTGATGTGAATTGCATGAAAAATTTGCTGTAAAAAAATTAAACTTAATTTTTTTTTTTGCTCCATACTATGAAATTAAAACTGTCGATTTTGTCAAATTTTCACACTAATGCCGCGCTTTTCCATATATTTGCGAGAGCTGTATAAATTCTTATCGCAAATTTTACGACCAAATCAACCTGAATAAATCGCATCTTTTTTCTATAGAAAATTTTTTATTCTAGTTCTTTTTGGATTGACGTTTGTTGTACATCTCATTTCGATGTTTGGTGCATATTGCCAACGATGCGTATTATTTTTTACTCAACTTGAGCTTATTCTCTACACACTAAGCAATATTGTTTCCTCGTTGCTTCCTCCTTAAAACATCGCATTCTTCAGCACAATATCAATATTTTTTAAAATAATTTTCTTACAATAAATATACAATTGTGTCATTTTTGTTGCCACTGAGGCTTCTTGGTTGGTTTTATTAGATGAATTTATCTACGAAAAAGAAACTATGCAAATTTCTTCACCAATGAAAATAAATCAAAGAGTGGCAAAGCTGACCGTTGGTCCTTCAGTTACCATATGGGCGGAGCAATCTATAGCCGAAGAAAGTCACGATTATCCCGCCCGCACGTGAGCAAATTATTGAAGACTACTAGTTGGCTAAATGTTCTTTCAAATTCTCTGCTAGCTCGACAAGCTTGCTCTAATAAAGGGCTGTTTTAAGTTTATTTAGCAAAAAAGTGTGATATATTCATCAAGCCGGAAGTAATCATTGGCTATATCTTCTTCGATAGCGCAACATCGAATCTCTTAATTCCGAGGAATCCGAAGAACAATAGAACGGAATTCTAGACACACTGCTGCAATTGGATTGCATAGTCACCGTCTACTGATATATTGTCTGAAAGGTGCTTCGATCTATCATCCCAGAGGACACATCATCAAGGGTCATTTCTGAAATACGATCCTAATATGGCTGCAAGCAAGAGGTCAATGTTCGCAAGGTGGAAGAATTTAACCTTTACTGATCAGTTAACGGGCATTCGTGAGGAGGAATTAACCGAATATAAAGAGGCATTTCGTCTGTTTGA
>QEWY01001552.1:21747-38280 GCA_006503575.1 Baylisascaris schroederi
ATATAAATATAATAACAAAAAAAAACTAAAATCAACATTGTCTTATTGCATATTGCTTTACAATGGCCTTCTCGAATATTCTGAATTGGATTGCATTCCTTTATTGCGCTATCACATTTATTATTACTGTTTTGTTATATTCACTCCGAAATGCTCATCAGCTGTCACCAACGATTGCCTTTCTTATCTCATGCTTATCTGCGCATAATCTGAGAAAAAACTAAAGAAATGTCATCCAGATAGAAGGGATTACTCAAGCATTTAGCAACGACTAGGATTTTGGCTAACCAATGAATAGACAAACAGATAGCATCGTATGAACTACTTAATCCAATTCATTCTAGCTGACCGTGTCCTACTGAACGGTCAGTTTAGTCACCACCATTTTCGTTATGATTGCTACTGGTGGATTCAAGCGTGTGCATTGGGCGGATACTACAAAGTAAAGTGATATGACTTAATGCGGAAGCGACATATTAATATGAAAGGATAAAAGCGTCAATCAAATTTCAATCGGCCTTCTTAAATTTTAGCTGCTGTTGTGGTTACTCAGAAGCGATCATCATTAAAAGACACTTTTGAATGATTTAAGTAGAGCATACGGTGATTAAATAATATTTTCAAGGGATCTTTCCAAGTTATGCTCATTTCCACAAGAGTTTAAGAGTTTGTAAAATTGCTTTCAAACTGGAGAGGCATTTTAAGGACACCTTCTGGATTTTATTTGTTGTGGGCATAAATGGGCGGAAATGTACAAAATAAAAATTCCTGCATAAAGATTCTAAAATCGAAAAAAACTCCACTTTTTTGCATCACAACACCTTAAAAAATGCTGCGGCAAATAAAAAAATTACTGCCTTAGATGCAGTACATGTAGTTACCAATGGAATTTGCCGCAATATCAAAAAGTGCTGGTAGGCATTTCCATGGAACGCAGACATGAGAGTCATATTTCCCCAAATGTAATCGTTGAGACGTTGCCTGAATATGTGATATGAGTTCGAATATGAGTTCGAATCCTCATGCCACCTTATTTGTCGGAAATATTGTAGCCCTCGTATGCATGGGATGTGATGTGGAATTTAGATTTGTCTGCATTGCACATGATTGCATAAATCTTCGCAGATTTTCGCATGCCAGGAATGGCACTCGTAGGTCTCACATATGTGCATATACGTGTATGGATGTTATACATTGTAGTATGTGTTTCCGTCTATAGTATTGACTTGACAGCTATCAGAGAAGACTACGAAGTCGGGTGGATGAAGGGAATTTTAATATAATGGTCTCGTACTCGGTTTCAAATTCAACACTTATCGTAAAAAAGGTACCTTATAGCATATTTCCAAATATTACTCGCAATTTATCTTCCTGACAAGCTAGATTGCGAAAGAAATATCTTCAATACTCAGGCATAGTTTCCACTCACCTTTCCTTTCAGAAATGAGACTTTCATCCGTGACTTTGCAGAAATGAAATTTGCACCATATCGTTGAAAAATTCATTAGTAAAGATTTCATCGGTGAGGAAATGATAACCTCCATAGACCATATAAACCCTACCCAATTCAGTGGCTCAATTAACGATAGAAGCTAAGTGACAATAGATGACAATAGATCTTAATTTTGTTGAATATTGAATGTCTTCAATCAACAACAACAACAACAACTAATAAAACAACAAACAAATAAACAAACAAACAAACAAACAAACAAATCTTTCTTTTAAAATAAATAAAGCACGAAAGGCGTGTGCAACAGAATAAATATACAAAGAAATAACATAAGTACATTTTTTCGTCAAAAATGAGCCAAGTCATGCGTTTAAAGCTCAAAAATGCTGAATTTTTCATATATTATTAGCAACGCATTAGATCTTTGGAAGAAAGCCATCAAAACATAACAACGAATGAAAACAAAGAGCGATACGCTATAGATAGAATTAAAGAAACGAAGGGGAAAAACAAAAGTGCTTAGATAATGTGCAAAGAAATTTGAGACGAAAAGCATAAAAACAGATGAACTCAGAATGTAGTGCACCTGGATTTTTTTCGTATCGGTGGTATTGAATAACAGATAGTTACCAATGGAATTTGCCGCAATATCAAAAAGTGCTGGTAGGCATTTCCATGGAACGCAGACATGAGAGTCATATTTCCCCAATTGTAATCGTTGAGACGTTGCCTGAATATGTGATATGAGTTCGAATATGAGTTCGAATCCTCATGCCACCTTATTTGTCGGAAATATTATAGCCCTCGTATGCATGGGATGTGATGGGGAATTTAGATTTGTCTGCATTGCACATGATTGCATAAATCTTCGCAGATTTTCGCATGCCAGAAATGGCACTCGTAGGTCTCACATATGTGCATATACGTGTATGGATGTTATACATTGTAGTATGTGTTTCCGTCTATAGTATTGACTTGACAGCTATCAGAGAAGACTACGAAGTCGGGTGGGTTAAGGTTATTCTAATATAATGGTCTCGTACTCGGTTTCAAATTCAACACTTATCGTAAAAAAGGTACCTTATAGCATATTTCCAAATATTACTCGCAATTTATCTTCCTGACAAGCTAGATTGCGAAAGAAATATCTTCAATACTCAGGCATAGTTTCCACTCACCTTTCCTTTCAGAAATGAGACTTTCATCCGTGACTTTGCAGAAATGAAATTTGCACCATATCGTTGAAAAATTCATTAGTAAAGATTTCATCGGTGAGGAAATGATAACCTCCATAGACCATATAAACCCTACCCAATTCAGTGGCTCAATTAACGATAGAAGCTAAGTGACAATAGATGACAATAGATCTTAATTTTGTTGAATATTGAATGTCTTCAATCAACAACAACAACAACAACTAATAAAACAACAAACAAATAAACAAACAAACAAACAAACAAACAAATCTTTCTTTTAAAATAAATAAAGCACGAAAGGCGTGTGCAACAGAATGAATATACAAAGAAAATATATATATATATATATATATATATATATTTACTTGCATCATGAAGAATGATTTCTTTAACATAAAGCAGCTTTGGTGACCTGAAGCATCAGTAACGCATATACGTGAACATGGCAGAGCCCGCGATTTCTTCCCATCATGAGGGTTCCAACTAAGCAAATGATGAAAAACCTATAAAATATTAGGGCAACGTAGAATCAGATATTTCTCTATTCTTTTTTTCGAACAGGTGACTCTTGCATCATCGGTTACTGCCTAAGAAGCTTGTTTGTAAGTTCTTATTGCATCGTTCCCCGAAAATTGGGTATCTTAAATTCTCTAGAGCAGCTATCACTTGAAATAAATGTGCCACCATAACGATGTGTAGAGCTCATATTTTGATTAATGCTCATGATTAGCATATCTGTGTTTACTATCTGAATTGAAAACCAATGTGGCAAATGGTATAGTGGGCATTTGTTTTCAGTAGATTTCCCATTCCGCATCACTTTAAAAGGCAAACAGGCCTAAGCAGAATAGCTTTCAGAATAGAGTCAACGTTACTGTAACATCTAGAAACCGAAGAATTGACTTGCTTTCATAAAGGCATTCGACGCTACTTCCGGTGTAGAGGTGAACCTCTTAAAGTTGCCTCTTCCTTCTTCATGGACGACTAACGTTCGGCTCAATGGCGATGAAAGTGAGGTGAAAAGAGCTAATCAAAACTTCACTATTTGAAAAACAATGCTGAATATTCGATCTTTCGTTTCGTTCGGAAGATTTAGCTAATTTCTAAGCAACAATTTATGACTAAGTCGATGGTTAATTGAGAATTCACATACATTAATTTTAATACTTCATTAAGCCTATTCAATCAATTACTGGTTACTTTACTCGTTTTTATAAAACGCAAACATCAAATCAACTAATCATTCACAATGCGATGACGGAAGCAGTAAGAATTAGTGAGGGATTTTGGAACATATCCTGGAGCGAAGATCTTCGAATGAGGGGGGTGAGATTATAACTCCTTCATTTTGTACATCACCATTGCAGGATAGAAACCTCCTGACTTTCTCGAACCTTGATTAGTATGAACCTCGTTTGACATTGATGAGTTCATTGCATTTGAAAAATTTAAGAGTTTATGGCTTGTCTTCGGCACAGTTATCGTATTCTGCTCACTTTGAGGAATAATATTTGTAAAAATGGTGCAAGACATTGCAAAATTAGTTTATCGGAAGGTATCTCTCAAGAAGATTCACTAGCACTAGAAGAATAGAAACAACTTTTTACACTCGATCCAAATTTACCGGCAGTGATTTTCTCTCTCCCGTAAAAAAAAACAGCAGTTAACTCGAAAATTATTGAACCATGAATGATGCCTCTTAGATGAGACTTTACCTTACTGCAATTGAGCTTTAGCTGTTTTCAAACAGTATTCATATGTGGTCTTGATTGCATCCTCAATAATCTGTGAGTAATGCGAACGTGAAAATGATTTCAATTATTTAGCAAAACGATTTGCTTACAAAACAACAGCATTCAAACTGGTTGAAATACGCCTACAAAATCGGGAAACATTCACTTTGCATATTATTGCTAACAACACCTTTAGATTGTGTAGATCGTCACTTCAGTTGATTGATCTCCTTTCTTGATGAGAAATAGTTGAGCGTTGAGTGGTTACTGCTGAACTTATGATCCATGATTGTGCTATTATATAGTGCTGATCGATGAAATTCGGAAAACCAAGAAAATCGTTTAGTTTTGCCCGAATTTCAAAATCTCCAAATTACAGGGACTTCTGAAATTCCCCGGAACCCTTCCACTTTGTGTTCTAAGAAATTCGTGTTGAGGAAGGTTCCGAAGTCATTCGAAAAGCTCTAACTTCAGATAACTCACCACCTCAACTTAATCGTCCTAATATTGGGATATGCCCCACTGCAATATGTCGATCCACAATTTCGGCAGAATCCTTAGTGTCTAAATTATATCGTTGCAGAATGGTGACGGTTCGATATCATCAAAGGAACTTGGTGTTGCGATGCGATCACTTGGGCAGAATCCAACTGAACAAGAGCTACAAGATATGGTCAATCAAGTGGACATCGATGGTAGTGGCACTATTGAGTTCGCTGAATTTTGTCAGATGATGAAGCGAATGGATAAGGTTAGGCCTTAAAACTTTTTTTTGGTACTACCGATGCAAAATCAGATTAATTTTTGCGAATGTGAAAGATAAAAAAAGACTTTTATGAACATCGTTTTATGCATTATTATGGTCAAAAAATGACAATTTTAACAAACCATGGCCAAAAAATGACAATTTAGATAAACTATGGCCAAAAAATGATAATTTAAATAAACCCTTTACTTGACATCAATCTAGATTTGTAAATATGACACAAAAGTATTTGAATGCTCAGTTTGTTTGTCAATATCTGAAGGCAGTCATCGATGCATAAGGAAATCCTCCTAAATAAAAATGCCACATAAAATAAATAGTGATCAATTTACATTCGGCCAGCGTTAAGAATTCATTCAAATTTGCTGCTAATTCATTCGAGTTTAAGTTTTTCCGTTTTTACTAAAGCTCATTAGAGCGATTTCATATCGGTGGATATGCATGTATGTGTCTGTCTGTTTGTCTGTCGGGTAATTTCAGCTAAGAGACAACTGAAGCTTGTAGTAAGGAATTTCTTGGGTGAATATATATTACAGATCAATCTTCAATGTAATAATTCGTGTGATCTATTAATGTTTGCTGAAAACATTGGCATTTAAAAGCAGAAAAAGTTTGCATGCATTTTTCTATGGCTTGTTTACATGTATCATTTTCCACCAACCGGCAAAATACAAGCGGACCCTTTGTAGACGAATTATTGAGGCTTAAAATACGAAGCCATTATACCGCATTTTCATTATTTGTTTCTAATTTTATAAAGCTGTTTATAAGGTTTAGAGAATGAAAAAAAGCGCATATGGTGCAATCTACCTGATAAGTAGATCGGGAATGAAGGAGGAAAGAATAATTAAGGAAACCGACAGTGAGATGATTCGTGAAGCATTTCGTGTTTTCGATCGTGATGGCAACGGATTTATTACCGCTGAAGAGTTCCGCTATTTTATGACTCATATGGGTGAACAATTCAGTGAGCAAGAAGTCGACGAAATAATCGCTGAAGTTGATATTGATGGTGATGGACAGGTGAGTTGGTTTTGAACTTCACCCTAATCAACCCTTATCGTGCACAACCTAACATCAATGATGCAAAATATGTTCAAGCTGTCCGGTTATGGTAATTACTGCTTAAGTATAATAACGATATTAGTAATAATAAGGTGATTCTACCTTGCAAGGAATTAACCGGTTTTTGTTAGAGGCGATTTTGGATGCTAATCAGAGGACAACGAGTAACGACTTTCGCTTATCCGTCGGTCGAAAGAATCTACCAATGAATACAGTTCTACAAATTTATGTCATCTTTCTAGACCACACAGCAGTAGTTGCACCATAATTGTTAATCCACTTTTCCCTGAAGCGTATTATTCAACCTATCGAATTGCACTTAATTACTTAGTCATTTCAACCTATACGCCTATCAGAGTTCATCGAGTAATCGTTGAATTAATCAGTTGAACAGTAAAACAAGCTCGCACTTTCACTAAGAATGCAATCGAGGCGTCATTCGTTCCGCTTTCCCCATTTCCAACAGTTTTCCGGCTGGTCTATAGAATTATTGTAATCGTTGATCCTTTCATGCATGCATGCATCTGCCTCTTAGCTTCTTTGCATAGTGGAATAGTACTTTGTTGATAGGATTAATGACTCACTGTCATACCAACCAAATTCCTTCTATAACTACATATCATTCAACCTTAATCGTTTTCCCAGCTAATAAATTTACAAATTTTGTCGGTCACTAATCCATTAGCCTCTTGCTCATCAACCTAGAAACTCTGTCAAATTCCCACTCTTACCACATATCCGGTTGCGAAGTAATTTTGAGAATACTTTGTTAGCATTCACATAGTCTACTGATCACTCATTTGCTGGTCAGATAATCCACTTAAAATTTCAACAGCTCCACCACCTCCAAAACATCATTTCGAATCGACTCTTTGTTAGCCATCCTTAATTTCCATATCGATCCATACTTTTTTGCATAATTCATTAAAATGTTATGATTTGCATCTCTTATGGATTCGTGTTATATATATATATATATATATATATATATATATATATATATATATATATAATATATATATATATATATATATAGAATTTGTAGCTTCGATAGTTAGTGTTTCCAGTTTCATGACGACTTATTAAATATTTTCATTGCTCGAAAAAAAACATCAAGTTTTTTCGACTATCACATTACAAAATCCAAGATCAATAGACGATTTGCGTCCTTGAGATTGCAATCCGAAAACTTTTAAATTATTCATCGTTAGTGTATCGTCAGTGAAAACAGCATGGATTCATCTTAGTGTGATGATGGATCGATTGTAATGCACAAATTGAGAAAGAAGAAATTTAATAACAGGAAGTCAAGCAGGAAATTTCGCAGAGAATTACTATCTCTTCCAAAATAATTGTATAGAATAATTCATAGTTCAAGCTCACCAATATCAAGCTTGAAAGATGTTACTCAACTGGGGTGGATGGTGGAGGAGTGGATGAGGAATCATAATATTTCTGCGAATATTTCCCTCAATCAACTATGCTCTTTCATCATCAAATATTGCCTAGAAATTCTGAAAGGGGATGGCCGCTCCAAATTTTTTCTTCTCGCTAATTTTCACTACTTTTTCAGATCAACTATGAGGAGTTCGTAAAAATGATGACCTCGTGACAATCGACGATTATTTGCATTTGTATTGATGCGTTATCTGTACAAATTCCACATTATGTGCTTTTCATATCATTTTGGTAAATGATGCAATAAACTCCATTCAATAAACTTCTGCAACATTACCAAAAAATTTTTTTTTGCGTTCCAACAACATTAAGCTCCAGGGGCTCCAAGAGGGCAAAAGTACTATGCATCTATAAAAGAAGAGGTGAATGAGATCTTCGAAGCTAGCAGCAAATGAAACCCTCTTTCGATCCAACTTCTATAATGAGAAAATCATTGGCGCAAGCGAGTCATTCGTCAATGACCACTCATGACCTCAGCTACAGCTGAATGCCACCCATCCTTAACCAGTCTGCCAGGGTCATTCGTCAATCATCCGCCACCCATTCATTATACTCCTTTATTGACAGCTAAGTGTTATCATTTTATTGGCAATCGTCTATTATTCTTGGCCAATTGAGGCTTTACAGCTCGTTGCAATGCGAATCTCTTTTGGAATATTCACGATATCATTGCCTGGATTTGAAGCACTACAAAAAAGTATAAATCTAAAGCTAAACGCCCAACATATTTCACGCAGTTACGCAGCAGTCAGTGACTCCTGCATCTCATTATTCCTCCACAAAATGACCATTTGCCATACATATTGACAATTGCCATATTTGGTCATATTTGGCCATATTTAATTATACACCGTTGCAGTGTAATAGCGATGATGTTGAATAACCGAATGAATTTTTGGCAATTTTTGGCAAAATTTTCGCCAAAAATTGCCGAAAATACTAGAGTGAAATTTATATATATTTGACGTGATGAATAATGATTGTACAAAGGTGACATACGGTAATCTGAGAAAGGTTTTATTCATTCTAATTTCTTCACAAATGATATCGCCTGAGGCGATGCTATGATAACATCATTTCCTCCACTATCAATTATGCTCGTTTATGTAGAATGCTTCCACTGATATCATTTACTTTCTAGCTGCAAAGAACGCTCACCAAAAATCAATTACCGTAACTGACTTCTTAACGTATAACCCCATCTTAACGCTGAGGCATCTGTACGACCATCAAATTGCACTATTATATATCGGAGGTGTGAAATTAGCGATGATGATGTGATTAAAGTAGAAGACAATGTCATAAGGCTATAGCACTGTTCCAATGCATCAAGTAGGATCCAGAGCTCGCACTTCATCGCTTAACCTCTACCTCTCCAATGACGTCATCTACTTCCTAGCTACAACTAATGCTTGCTTAAAACCAACTATATTAAGCAGTATATGCTGAGGGATAAATCAATATGAAGTCAGAGCACCATTATTCCTCGTGTCGTGATTATTCATTGGCGTTATGTGGTGGTATATAATAAACCTGCAACCATGACGTCATACAAATATCGCAATTGATACAAATGTTTCACGATGGCGGGAAAGGCTCGTGTTGCCGCAAATAACGTACGTGCTTTCTTAATGTGGGTATAGTTCGGTGCATTGTTGACGATTGATGTTGTGAAGGGTGGTTGTTTTATTGAAGTAATAGAAAGTTTTAGTGTTTGCCTTCGTTGTTGAACTATTAGTAAATTGGTATTATAGAAGTGGATGGAATAGTTTTCCAAAAACTTTTCAATATTTCTCTCCATTTAAATAGCACAAAATTTCACATTAGATTATTTAACTCTATGAGTTTATTGAATCTTATGGTATTTTATATTTGCATTTCTATTGATCAAAAAAATTTTTTTGATTGTTTTATTTGAGCATTTCAAGCAGAATAAAGTCAATTTTTTCCTCCATAATAAGAATCACTTTTATTTGTTATATTTCAGAAGCACTGCAACGGTCGACCGAAGTGATTTAGAATGGAGGAAGCAGCACCGCACAGCGAATTACCACAAGACGCTGAAGGCGCTATTACTCAATGTGCACCGGTTGATCAAGTGGTTGAAGGAGACCATAAACACGACGATCATAAACGAAACTCAAATAGTGGCTCCAATTTGGAACTCTTCCAACAAATATTCACAGGTATGTCCTAGGTCGTTCCATTCATTTCGAGCTTCACTTACTGACGGAGTAAGGTAGAGTAGTAGCCAGTCGGCTGTAAAAATATGGGTGATCCAGTGCAAAAATACTCCAGAACAAATTGTTTCAGAAATTTTATACAATTTTCAGCGTTTAGTGGCCTGCTCAGTTGCATTTTTCAACTTTTCTCCGAGCCTTATTAATGAATTTCATTTTAAAAATATCTAGTTTTATTGGTAAGGTTTTATTCATTCCTCTGCGTTGAGCTAGAAAGTCTCATCATAATATTATGAGGCAATTAAATTCATTGCTCAATTCCCCTACCCTTGTCGTCTCTCTCCCATTGGCAGTACTAGTGTACTAATTGGTCCAGCTGTCGAGGAATGAGCTATATGTGCACATATGAACTCCAATGAATAATATTTGCAGAGGTTAACGTGAAACAAAAAAGTAGAAGAAAAATTTATTTGATATAAATGTAAAAATTTTTGCATATTTATTTGAAAGTAAATAGATACAAAATTTTCGCATATTTATACAAATTCTTTTTCTCAAAATTTTTGATACAAAATTTTTGCATATTTATTTGGAAGTAAATAACTCTCATTGTTTTTTAGGAATATTCGTGGTTCAAATGCGAAGTTTTCGTACGCTTATCAGTCTGCGGAATTGAAATGTTCAACAGAGGAGTTGGAAGGGGGGAGAGGGGAAAAGAGAAGAGAAAGGCAAATAAAAACTGAGACAATATGATATTCGAGCAAGAGGTTTTTTTTAAGGAGATACGAGCACTAAGGGATTCTGTTTCACACAGAAATGTATTCCATGTCATCGATGTAGTGGTGATATGCGACTTTGTATGCGAAAAGTTCGATACAAAAGCATCGTAAAGGTTTGCCTTTTCTTTTTAATGAAATGCTGTCTAACGTCGCCGTATTGAATTCAATTTGGGTCGTCAAAATTATTTACAAGGTCAACGATATTCTTCAGTAGTTCAGTTTGGAAACGATAGAAAAAGTCGATCATAAATGTTGCAAGCATTTGCATTACCTCTAAATGTTTCGTGTTGATTAACTGACCGCGGTTTTAGAGCTGTCTTAGGTACTGTGCTTCAAATGCTCCAAAAAAAAAAAAAAAAAAACTGCTGGAAGGCGCAGCAATATTCACCACGGGCTGTAGGACGTTTAGCCGCATCTTTATGTGAAGGAAATTTAGACTCACTTGTTTCCTGTCTATTTATTGTATTGCAATGTCATACAACAATTTGAATGGCACTGTTCTAACAGTCTAGATGCATGTATACTACTTGACTAATGGTTTTATGCATATACCCGAAAAAATTCTAGGTATATAGGTTTCATTTAGTTTATTTACATTCTTCAAGGTGAATTTCTGGAGTTACTTGAGTGATGCTAGTGGAGCTGTTAGCTGTGTACTGTGCTCCAACAGGTACACATGCAGCAGAAGGATTTGGGTGGCCATAGATAGCTTGCTGAGACTTGAGGCATCCTTAGTGAGGTCGTTGAAGAAATTAGACATGAGGTTCAACATTCACTCGAAGAACCATGCCACACTTGAACACTGCTGTCACCATTGAAAGTCAATCATTCTGAGCTGCACAGCATACAGACCATTAATGACTCACATTCATTAGAAGCATAGAGGTTGGAAGCTCAAAAGCGACAAAATCCCGACACTCATTCGACTATTCCATCTGTTTTAAATTGTTCGTTTTTTCCCATTTTTTTATGCTTCCAAAAAAAAAATCGATTCAAATTGAACGCAGGTTAGTTCGTTGATTTCTAGACTATTCCGTATAGATGGGTTCTCCATAATACTGTTGGTCACCAGTGGACTGTGAAATGGTTGCCTTTCAACGGTGCTCATATCCTGTTGAGGGAATATGGTCATGGACTGTGTCCGGGTTTCAGATTGAGCTTGCAATTCGCCAACAGCGGGGTTAGAAGAAAAGCTGAGTGAAAGAAAAATCGATGGAAAAAGAATTTTTTGTATTTTTCATTACCTCATCATCAGTTGTTGTTCGACTGAAATGTTGGGCGAAGTTCAGATATATTGCTAGGGAACAGAGCTATCTATATCTCCTTTTTCTGAGCGCAGGTTGGCCGTCAATCCCATTTGCAAGCGCTTTTCAGTTAAAATTTTTTCGAAATGTATTTTTAATGAGAAAATAGCGAAGAATATAAGAAGTGATTGGTTTTGGCGGCCTAGATAGACACAGACATTACTCGACTATGTTTGTAGTGACCAATTCGAGAATATCGGAAAGAATAAATCGCCCAATATTGCAGCAATAAATTTCTTAAAGGAAAAGTTTAAAATTTGCGACGAAGTGGTTCTTACGGGAATCTAGAAGAACTCTTTTAGAGCTATTTAGATATCGAATCGGTTGCTTCACTCAACCTTTAATAATGACTCAATTGTGTCACTCATTAACGCATGATATAGTTGCCGTTGTCATTGGTAGGCTTTTTTTGTAGCGATAATAATATGGCGTTGATGACCGGATATATCTAAGGTCATTTCAATGAGTGTATTAACTGTAAGGTTGTGTTTTGATGTGTAAAGCATGCTGCACAGTGATGTTCGTTCAGATATTAGAATGTGATACGTGCGGATGGATATCGGCAGTGAATAAAACGCTGTCCGTCGACGGGGTAAGTTCCAGATGAATGCTTTCATATCGTTGTGGTCTTTCCTTTGCCAAAGTTTGATGTTAAAATACAAATCTAGAAAGTTATTCATTTTTTATTTTGATGTGTGAACTTTTTCTTAGTAAGTGTCTTACATAAGAAATAAGTCGGACTCGATAGGTAGCCATCATATTCACTATTAAGATCTCAATAAACCTATCGGTTCGCTTTGGCTTAGGAAACTCAATGTTTTATTCGTATAAGGAAATCGTTTTGACATCGAGAATTGTGTTTTTTTTTTTTGCACTTTTTATAAGTTTTTGCATAAAGTGCATTGAACATGTATTTTATTTGCACTTTAATAGGAGCATGCATACCTATTTGTGCAATTGTTTCAGTTCGGTCAGTTATAGAAGCTATGATGACGAAACCTCACCTATTCTACTGTTTTCATCTTTGCATAATTAGAAGCTTGGATTTAAAGATGGAGAAAATTAATCGATGCATTGCACAATAGTTTAATGATCGTTGGCTGTTGCAATGCGTATAGAAACGTGATGGGCAACGAAAAGCATGTTGCAATTGGCTCTATGAAATCCCATGTATGGGCTTCTTATAGCTTCACTGAGGCACCTTCACTACTTTGCATGTTGTTTGCGTACATATAAGCACCACAATTTTCCACCGTCATAACATAACCTAAGAATTTATCGTCTATTCGTCGGGTCCATCTAGAGTGATTTTGTCAGTGGATCATTTGGGTCTACATGTTAGATAAAATCTACATGTTAAATCTACGATCTACGTGCCAGATAATTCAGCGCTTCGAAAATATTTTATTTTAGAATTACCCGACGTATAGATGTACACGTAAGAATTGTCAAACTTTCTGCTCGCCACGTACACTCACACGTCGTCTAAGAAACGTTGCATACGATAAGTTACGTAATCGTGAGATGAGTGCCGAGATTTCTCCACAAGCAAAACAACAACTTTTGGTTAGTTATTTTATTTTTTGTCTTTTAGTTCTTGAGAGAATTGATCGTGATGGTATTAGGGCTAGGCATGAGTGCAATGCGTGGCTTATTTGTTTGAATTGATAGTGCGATTATTCATAACTGGAGGCTATAATCAGATGTGGTTAGACTCTTTGCTGAATGATTTTTGGTCGATAAAATTTCTGGAAGTTCATGACAGTATAAAGCAAGGAAGTCTGGAGTACTGAGACTCGAATTCATAATGTCCTCATCAGAATTTCCTGTATGAATTCCATTATTTTTTGCAATCCTGACGTCCAGTAGACAGACTATTATGCATTAGGTGAGTACGGTGTCAAACATGGCACTGATAAAGATTGAAGGTCCCAACACGAGCTGAGTATAAACGGTGAAAGGGGGATTTGAAATTCCTTAATGCACACGCTTTTTTTCTATGAATCTATCCAGTGAAGTAGTAGTGGCTAGGAAAGGTTGAAAACTGAACAGTTGCAAATAAGGTTGCTTGCAAAGGGAAAGACACCTTGACCGTTGCTATAAGGTGGAAATAAGCGCTTTGCGAAGTATTGATTCTTATGCTTCGTATGTCCCTGTATACATTCATCTGTATAAAAAATTAGGTAGAGAGAATATTTTTCAACCACCGAGGTATTCCTTATTGGTCAAAGTTTTTGCATATACCGTGGTTATTTTTTTAATTACAAACATTATCTGCATTCTTTATGCATGTCTTATATATCGATCGGGTTGTTTTTCGAAAATTATTCATGAACAACTTATTTGAGCATTTAGGTTGCATTTGGAACTTGTTTGGCAGCCACTTCGGATGGTTCACCAACATCTTATTCCACAGAAAGGGCAAAACTTGGTCAGCGTTTTCTATTCATTTTCTTTTCTTAGCAAAACTGCAAACTGCTAATAAGCGGAGTTGTTGCTTTCATTCACATCGCTTATATTTGGTTTGCCAACCAATTCGTCGGTGTTGATCCTTACAACTCCTCCTTCATCCCTCCACTCCGTCTCCGCTCTTCCTTCCACTCATTGAGCTCATTGCCGGTCGTGGCTATGGTTGTAAAGGAATTGAACGTTGTGCTGATGGAACTCGTCATTTTATCCTGGCTTCTGTTAATCCCATAGGCAATTTTTTCTTATTCACCTATGAAAGTTAGAGTTTTCAGAAGTTTGCTGCGTTAGAGATTTGTTCACTAATAGGAAGCAATCACTATGGAGATCTCAAATGAACAAATTACTGAACCGTATATCGCATTTTTTCATTATTTTGATATGAGAACATATGCTATTGATGAGCACTAATTTAGAAATCTCACGTGGTGGTTTTTAGAAAAGTTTAGAAAAAAAAGTTTTCTCTTAATCTATTTAGAAAAAAAAAACAATTTAGAAAAAAAAAAGTTCATTCCTCTTTCTCCTGATCTAAATATGAGCTTATTTGAAGGAAAGCTAAACGAACTGCTGTGAGAAACAGTAATGTTGAATTGTGAGGAAATTTGAATATTAAGAGTGTAATTGTTGCATTGAAATGCGCAACATTTTTTATGCACATTTTTTCTCGTAAGCAAATGGTGTAAACGTCATTTAAAAGCAAAATTTCCACTTGCGTTATAATGATTCTCTTTGGCAGAATAAATGCAGTGTGACCTGCAATCGTATAGTTTAGAGGGGAAATTTGAAGTGACAATAGCTGAAGCATATCGTTTGGCTATTGTGGAAGACGTAATATAGTAGGATTCAATGAAGTTTGTTTAATTAATTCTCAATGGTTGCTGAAATGAGTGAATTCAGCACGCGACAAGTTGGCGGCTCGTGCCGTCTCCGAGGCAACGGTTCTACTCAGAGCGATGCTTGCGGATGACAATTGCTCAATTTCGTTGGCCCTAAAGACTGCAATTCGTGACCTTTCGTCGGTGCTCTCATGCTTCTCGAATATCCCTATCAATGGTTCGTTATTACTCGATTGAAAGGTTGTGACGGGTGGTTCTATTTGCATGGGTGGACGAGATTACCGAACAAACAGACATACGCAAATAGGCACGTTGAAATTACAGTGCACCTTGAAAATCAAGCTTGCGCATCTAAACATTCCAAGATCGAAACTTCAGCCTTCCAAAAGACCATTATGCATCAAACATTGGTGCGGCTGATCGATCTCGTAAGATGAATTACACATAGTCGGTATAAGATTGATTTTATTCCTATTGATATCAAATTTTTTCAAGGTAGAAGTGGTCGTTTTGATAAGATATTTTAAAGAAAATTTTAAAAAATTTTAGATGCCACTAATTGCAATATCAGCAAAAACGATGCAATGCTGTGTTTTTATTGATGCAAAAAATTTATAATTTGATAGGAAGTTTTGTATTATACACATGAATTGATGCGATTTGAGCGGATGGTCTACATCACTTTCAAGGATGTAATGATTTTTTTTAATTGAGATAAGACGGAAATACTGAAGATTTTCGCCATTTAAAGCTTCGCCGTTTTCGACCTGCCATATTCTATTCCACTTCGCCTCTTTCTTTGAAATAGCAGTCTGATTCGAATATTTTCAGTCGAAAATCCGACCGATCACCGTCGGCAGTGTCTGATGAACTATCGGCAACGATGGAGACTGATTTGGATGGATCTACATCACCTGGCTGGGTTGAATGGAGGGGTGATCGCTTCAATTCTATAAGTCCTACCTCCGATGTGGATATGGCGAGCGTTGTGGGATGTCGCAAATCATGCATTCCGCGGTAATTATTCTTGGTTTTTTTTAAATTATCGTTTCGTCGTTTCATTTACTTTTGCGTTGATAACGATTACGACCTGAAAATCTTGCATTTCACCTGCCAAAACTATCCAAACTCATTAAGCTGATCTCATGGATTGAGGACAACTTCTGGAAGTAATAGAAAGATATTCAAAAAAAAAGATCTGTAGTCTGAAAAAAAAAACTCGCAACATTTTACATTGTTGCAAGCACACTGTCATGAAAGTTTTCTTCGACATTGTTCGATCTATGTAAGATGGGAG
>QEWY01001552.1:38291-65142 GCA_006503575.1 Baylisascaris schroederi
TATATATAACCAATTAAAACGCCATTTTATTATCATCACATTGGTGACCTCGGAGTCTTGTTGAAGATGGCATAGTAATTATCACTCCAGTACATGACCGCCAAGAACAGTGCTTTAATCGCTGTTTCTGTTAACTCCTAGTGTGAGCTTTGACCACTTATATAAGCATGTGAAATGCGTAAGAGAATATGCGATTTTATTGCAGTTTGGTGATAGTAGGTTCTCTATTTGACCGCATGAAAACACAATAGGCCCTGTGTAGTGAAAGAGATGATGCATCCGAATTTCGCCGCACTTTTCTTCTTAAGCTCTTTTTAGTGGATTTTATGCGCCGAGTGCATTTCGGACAACTGTATACTATCAATGGGGAAGTTGTTTCCGCTCAGCATCTGAGAAGCATCCTCTCGGACATGTTGAAATGTTCGCACGTGTGGCGTGCGCTTTTCGATGATTACTGCCTGTGTGAATTACAATCAGCAAAATGCTTTAACCAGTGTTTGTTCATGGGATTCTACTTGAAAAACATATACCATCCTTCGGTTTTTCCTCAGTAATGATGTCAGCTTTATGATCCAATTTTTACCTTTCAGATTAAGCACACGTCCTTGGTTAAAAGTATCGAAGTTTTCGAGTTCTTTCATCGTGACGGTCGTCCAGTATGCCGGTTGGGAGACTGTTGAAAGTGAGTTTTCTCTTGCTTCAAAATTAAAATTTTTGCTTATCTCAGTTTTGCATTCCCGTTGTTCGTTCCGCCCACATAAGGCTTCCATCGTTCGTTTTACAGTACCACTGATCTTTTTTTTTTGGTGATTAGCTCCCGCCTACTAGTGCAGAGTCGCTCTTGGCTGAGGAAGAACTGTTGTTCATATACCAATCGATTATCGGATAGGTATATTTTACAGCAAAAAATTGGAAGCTTTCTTACCTCAGCAGTTTCTTTCAGCTTTGGAAGTTGGCAGAGCTGTTGGTGACAACCAGATAACGTGTCCGACATCTGCCATCAGCGGGGTAAGCGTTTCGACCGATTTTCCCGTTTTTTATTTAAATATGATGTATATCTTCCATGAGGGGACAAACATACCACGCTGGTTTTCTTCCGTTATCTATCTGTCTGATGCCTCAGAAAGACATTATCTCCTTAGTGTTGGCTCAAATGAAATTTCAGCTTTATTTAGGCATGACCTAATTTAAGAGCGGATGATTGATTGGTAGAGTTTAAAATTCAATCGAGTTTCAGCAACAGCGGAAAATTAGGAAGAAATGAGCCTAAGGTGACATAGCAACCAATTAGACCACGCTTTTGGTTTTTCGGCACGTCGTGGAGGAGTAATTTGCTTTCAGACATTCACTTTGTGCCCTTTTTGGGTGGGACCAGTTTCCGCGCAGCTGCTTCGCTGATTCTAGTGAAGCTGACCGTATGGATACCACAACTGATCCTGTGTTCGATGGAAAAATCGCGATGATCCCACCGTTTCATCATCCCTTAAATTCTCGCCTTGCTGAACCTTCTGGATTCCAGCGCGGTCACAGGCGAAAATCCTGGCAAAAAGTCGTTTGAAGTGGAGAGAATATAATTAAAAAGTTTGCCTCAAAACGTTAAAAGCATCCAACCAGAGTGTTCAGGGTGCCTCCGTGGTGTTTAGCAGATGCGTTGACCTGACGATTTTTCCGAGCCGTAGTGGCTTCTGCGAAGGCGACGGCACACTTTGTCCTATGTCAGCCTTCCTTTCTCAACAGGAAAAGCTGTTTGAGAGCCGGAGGATGGGTAGCAGGAGCAGTTTCAAATTCCCGAGGGGAAGAGCGATTGGAAATACTGAAGTATGTATATCGCATATCTTGCTTTTGATTTGCTCATTAATCAAACTTAGGATGCTAGCTTCTCCTTCCATGGTCTGTTGTTAGATTGATGGTGAGTTATTTAGATGTTTTCTTTTTTTATCCTAATTACTTTTAATCTCTTTGCGAAATTGCGTTATCCTAATTACTTTTAATCTCTTTGCGAAATTGCGTTGGAAATTCGAGTTTATTCTCAGGTTCCACAACTTCAACGTATGAATAAATAAATGAGTAGATAAAAATAAATAAATTTGTTATAATACCACAAAGTTCTGCATATCTGCAACAATTCAAAGCTGAACTTTCATAGTTCGTTATCTGTTGGAGAGAGATAGCACTCTTGGATTATTTAACTTCCATCCTTAAATATCTGCCGCAGTTGAAGTAACTGTATTTGATGCTCCCTCCTCTCATTTACTGCTTGTACTTTCTAATCATAATACCAAGTATCTTTAGTTTGTATGACCAAACTCGTAGTTTGTGCCGTAACTGGAGAGGCGAGCTTTACATGGCGTCCTTAGAAATTGCGGAAATTTCCATTTATGGTAACACTTGATCATGAGAGAAAAGTTGAGAATGTTTTTCGATTTGTTTAATAAACGAAACCCTTTTTCGAGCGCCGATCAAGAATTATTCCAAGCTTCATTATCGTATACTCCGGGATGCCATTCGCCGTTCTTTTCGGCACAGTGCTTGCAAGAAACGCGTGCAACGCTTGTAGTATACGTCACATTTTTTTTGCATATGTTATGCAATGCACTTACTAAGTTGCTTGGAATTATAGTGCTTTTCGTTACTTTCAGTTTTTCCTTCTTTACCTCTTTCTATGCCCGAAAAACGAGCTAATCATAGCATTTAAGTTACATTTGAACGTAATATTCCATGCATGAAATGAGGCCGTAAAATCCTTACAAAAATGTTTGTTATGTGGGCTGTATATTCAAGATTTGGCTTGCAGAGCGCAACGCTTAGTCTACCGAAAGATTCAGATGAAAATTGTCGAGCCACAGGTGATAGCGTTGACACGCCGAATGAATCAACGGCACGTGAGGTATTCAACGCAATTGCTTTATAAATACAGAAGCGGGACATATAATAGGCTCATGTCTTTATGTTTGTTGCTATCATAATTGCAAATCGCTTGCATATTTCTTTCTCTGAACTGAAATTCTATTTTCCAAATTTTATTTTCATTGGTGAATGATTCCGATTTTCGCTTGGAATTGCGCATGAAGTGGAGATTTGGACTGTACAAGGTAGAATTTGAGCGCTTGATATTGCACAAAGAAAAATTTTAGGTCTCTAAAAAATTCAGATGATTTAGTTACAGTCTGGATTTCGAGGTTATTCATTACTATAACTCATTTGATTTGCTGATTTCACTCATACGTTAGTGGATTGCAGTGTTGCTGTATTGTTTTATCTCAGCTTTCACTTCATTTGTCAGCGAGCTTTAGTAAATATTTAACACTGCACAGTTTATATCTCTTTCATTTTTATTTTGACTGTATTTGGCTATTTATTGATATAAATTATATTTTGCTTGATTTATTAAATTCTATGATTGTTTTTTATTCTTCTTTCGGTTGTTGTGCCTGCGTTTTATTTATATTGTCTTCTCTATGCGTTCTGCTAGGGGGCAGTTTCTTGCTTCGACCGCTCGAATTGATTTAATTGGCTCATTGTTGAGTGTTGGTCTGTGAAAATTTTTCATCATCGTTCATCCATATGTCGATTCACTTGTATTGAAGTTCATGGAATGCTCAACTGGAACCGTCGTCTGATTCAATTTCATTTTGCTCAAATTCGGTTGTTTTATCATATCACATTTGTATATTTATCAATTTGCTTAGTCTTTTTTTTAATGCAGCGAAAATCTATCCCTCTATTGTGATTTGTTTTATTCGTTAATATTGTTTCTTCTCATGTGTGGGACTTTGCATTATTGGCCTTTATGCACAAGAATGCATCGCAATACAGTTTGATGCATTTGCTTGTTCGTTAGAGGTCAATTGCTTAGAAAATGTTTATTGTATATAATTGGAAACGATATGGAAATTATATTTGAATAATTTGCCCTTACGAGCGATATAGTTGATAATGCAAGTGTGTCATACATCCAGCAATTTTTTCTTTTTTTTTTTTTTTTTTTGATTTTATAGCATTTAGCAATATAATAAAATATGTTTATTATTGTTGAGAAAGCTTCAGTCATATAAATGTTTACTCGTTTATAGAGTTAATGAGTAGTGATTTTCTTCAATGTGATTTAACCAATATTGTGAGGTCAATGCAACAGGAAAGTTGCCAATCTCAAATTCCTTGGTTCGATGTGATTTCATTTGACGATTCGTCTACTTCTTTGCAACTCTCTTAGCCAGAATACGTTTGACACCCATCCCTTTTGACCCGCTTCCTGCCCCCGCCCCCTCCCCCTCGTTTCTCACTCGGAGCCGAAGCAAAAAGCAGTCTTTGCAACAAAAGCTTAGCGCTTCTTCGTTATCTTTTAGCTTTTCACTTTTACGCCCTACGGACATACTTGGACTGTGCTTAGTGCAGCATACGCATCGTTCATTGTTCCACAGCTGAGCCAAAAACTTTTCCTCACCATCTGAGTACTACGGTTATCGTATTACAATGCGATCTAGATTAAACCATAATCTCCACCTTCAGACGTTCGTGACCACTCAACTGAGAGAAGCATACATTTAATTCTCTGAGTAGCTATCGTTGCTCTTAAAATATAGCTTAGTGCAATATTTAATGCTTTGGTGTTATTAATCGTGGTATTGGTGATGTGTTCACAACATAGATGACCGATCATTTTCTATACGTTTTCAACTTCTTACTTTTAGTAGATTGAGTTGATTCTTAGGAAGATGAAGGATGTTGATCATCGTAGAACAGAAGCAAATTTTATCTATCAAATTAAGGCGACGGCATTATGCCTTGAGGGTCGTTGCGACAATTGTGCAACTAACTACTTAGAGGGAATACATTTGAATAATTACCACCGTAACGACTTATGGAATGAGGATGAGTGCATATTTATGAGATTCCAGAGACAATTAATATTGATGAAGTATTTTTCATGAAAAAGATACAACTGTTACATATAGAGAAAGTGATTGAAGTAGAGCAGAATAAAATTTATCCATTACTAACAGGTAGGTGGAATATAAATTGTAAAAATCAAGAGGAGGAATAATTACCAACTGCGACCAATATCGCTTCATATTGAAAGGGTATTTTTAAAGGGGCAAATATGGGATGAAAAATTGAAAAGTCGATTGCGGTGGAATGAAACGAATGAGCAAGGAAATGGTCTAGCCCGCAATCAGGGGTAGCACCATCATCGGATTTGCAACACTCGGATTGAAGAGCTCACGAGGTTGCACATCTTCGGGCTTCGCCTGAAAACCATAAGCTTCCCAAAATGTATGTATCTTTATTTCCATTTATGCATTAAAGCGTCTTCTCTAACTGTTTCTGTCGTAACTATCTCTCCGGTAATATCAGTTCGGAAGTCACAGAGGCTGGATCTACGAGACTCGTTAGGCTAAAGAGCCTATAATAATTTATACTAAAGAGGGCCTATAATGGTAACACTCAAGCTGATGCACCTACTTCGAAACAAGATACTGGCAATTAGGAGTGTCAACAAATTTGCAAGCGCTTGGTACCAGTCAGATTCCTATTTTGTGTTGGTTAGGTCATCAAAAAACAACTTCTGCACGAGCAGTCTCACCAATGATACAGGTTTCTTTCTTTGTTAGCAAGTCAAGAGGTTAATTGATTCGATGAGCAGAACTCCCCTCAAATATTCATTTATATCCATAAGCACAACTGGCAACAGCACATTATAGAGAAGACTATACAGATATATATGAGGGGTAACATCGAGACATTCGATGGGTGGAATTTACTTCTACTTTCTCCAGTTGTGCTCATCGTGAACATAAGCGTTTCCTCCAACTTGATCAAGATGTCTTAGGACATTTTTAGTTTGTCTGAGCATTCACTGCTATCATTCGAACACGTATTCAGTCACTTTCTTCTTTCTGAGGTCTTTTTATCCTCTACGATTTCAACGAACGACATAATTCCTCGTCATTGATATCGAGAAATCACCGCACATTGCAGAATTCCGCTTAGCCGATCCTTTTAATGAGTTGATGTGAGAATGAGTACTGTTTAAATAGAAACCTTTGTTGTTACAAAGACCATTTTATCGATTTTGGCGCCGCCATTTTGGCGAACAATGTCTATACCGAGGCTCTGTCCGGGTTCGATGAACGAGAATACCGGATTGACACGGTAGAGATTATTATCCGAGCACTTCACCTAAACAAGTGAGCTGTGACCTGTGACTTTTGTGACATAACAGAACCTGATGTGCACCTTTTTAGGACCCAAACTCCGGATTTCCTAGAACTTTAGTGAATTTATATTAAACTGTAAGTAGGAAGGGGGACGAGGAGAGAAGCCGGTTTCTTTAGGCTTAACCGAAGTTTTGGAGTAGCTGGTTATAGCTTCTAATCTCATGCTGATCTATGCCTGTGTTAAATTAGTGTAGCGGTCAGTATGTCCACAACAGGTACTAACGCCGGCCATTCGCTATGGGTAGTAACGAACAAAATACTTGTAACGACGATCTTCCCCCTTCCATCCAAAACATTGTTTTCATCCAAGGGGCATTCCGGTCTCTCGGAGCTCTTCGATGATACGCATTACTTGAACATGTTTATCGTTAATGAATAAAGTAGATATTCTCTTAGTTGCCACGTCGGTAGATTTATTCCAGTGTTTCAGTCGAAGGTTCATTTTCCCGTTAGCGTATACCAAAATATGCCAACGTTTCCAGGGATACTTTTTCAACCCCTTGGCTCATCGAACTGTCTATCACTTGAAACATTGCCACGCGCTAAATATCAACTTGAAAGTCAAAAATGTGAAAGTGTTTAAGAACTTCCACAGACATTCTTCTTTTTGTGGGGATATTCTACTCAGTAACTCAAGATTAAGTTTACTTCCCTCGTGACAGAGCCCACAATGAACGGAGTCAGATACCCTGAGGTACTATATCTCCGAACCAATATATCCCAGGTCAGTTCCATATATGTTTAGAATTCCGCGAAATTCGCTATGAAACGACGTCTGACACGTTTATGTAAGTTTATGCATGCTTGTTTCATTATAAACACAGTATCGTGAGCAAATTGCACTGTATCTCTACTATATCTCTGAAGGAATATATCCTGAGTCAGTCGATATATGTTCAGAGATTGAGCTGAAAACTTGATCTACGTTGTTCTTCGTGCTTCGTCGGCACTATTTATACAAGAATCATGTAAACAATGAACCGACCTTGATGGCAAGGCGTTCTTCAGTCGGATTGGTGAGAAAGACCTTCTGCAAGCCACCGGTTGTGCTCCAACGCAACTCAGTTGGCTCCATTATCATGTCCTTTTGCGGTTCACCTGTAAATTCGCACTTGCGAGCCTCAACCGTTCTTAGGATTTAGCACAGTTAACAGCGATTAACTCCTCAACGTTGCGGCTCATCTTCCTTCAGCGAAAGAAAAATCCCACGATGATTCCCTGGTTGGAATTTCGAATAAACCCAAAGTCGACAAATTTGAAAGGTTTCTCCTGCTCAATTGACCGATGCTATGAAAGAAGGACGTTCTGCTCGAGATTCGAAAAATGTAGAACTAACTTCCAATAAGACGCGAAATGCCCGAAGTGTCGATAACTTCCTGAAATAAGAAAGATTCTGGATTCTTTTGTGGGTTTCCAATCTTCTCACTACATCCCATCCCCCCTCCCTCCCTCTAGCAAATCGCCCTTGATACTACCGTTACGTGTGCGCATTCACTAGCCACTTTTTTGATGTGTTGAATTATTATTCGATTTTTCGCCGTAACGCCAACTAAGTTTGCATAGTTGATATGACCGCATCATCGGAGTGATCGACTTTGCTCTCTAATAACTTTTGAGAGCACGAATTCTTCTACAGTACCAACCGTAGTTTCGCACGTTTCAGCTCTCCCTTTTCTCATGCAGCACCTCGATTTCGACTTCTTAAAGTTAATTTGGAGGTTATATATGTCCAACTTTATCAATTGCTACGGCTTATGCATCAAAATAAGGTGTCATTTTTGAGCTACGATCCATCGTTCCTTTCTTACTGGACGATCCCTTTTTCGAATACTCTGAGGATTTGGCCGACTTCGATGATGATGTACCAGACTTACCCTTGGCCTTCTTCTTGCTCTTGCTCTTGCTACTCTACAAGCATTTTAATAGTCACATGCAAGAAAGATTAAGAGATAGGTTGATGGTACTTCACGTGATGTTGAAGGTGCACAAGTGCAGAAGTGCGACTGGTCGCAACGGACCTTATGAGTCCCAAAAATGGTTTAGCAGGATTTTATTGGTCCGCAGGAGAATTCGTTCCGTCTACAGTGTCAGATCTAAGCTCCGGCTCACTTCACCTTCAACGATTTTTGCAGCGAAGGCACCAAATGAATTGGTCTTCTCACTGTAAAAGAGGTTCGACATGCAGTACAAATTCTTACTTCTTTTGGTTTAGGTTGCATAAGCGCATCCTAACTTGTATTAGTTTCTACCTTCCTGCTCAATCTCTGACATATATATATATATATATATATATATATATATATATATATATATATATATATCAACGAGAACTAAAATTAGGTATAAGAACGAGCCCACCTTTGAACTCGGGCCCCGACCTGAGCGCCCTTTCTTCTTCTTTTTGCTTGACTTACCCGATTTCGAGTGGCCCTTTCCCGAACGGTGTTCCTTCGACTTACTCTATAAATTGATTTCATCTTCACGATTTCATGGGTAATGAGATGGACAATATCAAACTAATCTTTGCCTCATTACACACCTATGCACACTCTGAAGGTGCTCTGCTATAAATTTCTATCGTAAGAAAAGAGTGAAGGTTATGAAAATAAACCACTACATTCATCGTGGAAATTTTGCACTGATGGTATCAGATGCCGAAACATTGAGAAAAAACTGCTTTTTGTATATATATGTTAGAGACAGCATTAACATATCACTAATTTAAGGGCTATTCATAGGTAAAAACGACCATTCACGGTTCAGAAGAGGAACGGTTAACTAAACAGGATATCTTCAAGATAGAAGACAATGAAAGAACTTGTTAAACATCGTCATGATTACAGACATGAAGAGAAAAAGTGCTTCTTTCGTGGTTGTTGATTTTCACGCTGAAACAATCTTACAGGCCAAAGTTTCATAATCTTAGCCGCTAACTTTCATATGTTTTAAATGTCAAATTTTCGCTAATATCCTGAGAAGTGAATAAGCAGTCGTTTCAAGCAAATGGATATAACCTTAGAGGGTTGCTCCTTCTTGGGGCGCGAGTCACCACCACATCCGAAGAGAACAATCGCGATAAGCACGAACGGAAGCGCAATTGTTTGGAACACTCCGAGCAACTGCAGCAGCATCTTAGAACGGTTTTCGCTTTTACTTCTTGACGAGGTCCTTCGATATGCTCAACCGAACAGCTGATGTCCTTCAACTAAAACTGATGTTGATGCTAGTTGAGGTAACTTTTATGTAGTGACTTTATGCAGATTCGTTATAACGTTTAGAGGAGACGAATAATTTTGCATGTGCTACTCCAAATCAACATACAAATGGAGCAAACTTTTATGGAAGCATGTTTATAGCGCATTTTATAGCTTAAGGGTTTTGGAAAAACGCCATTGTGACTGCTTGAAGTAGTTCAATTAAAGGGTCGATGAATTTTGATGAATTTCAGCTTGGTGTGCTATGATTATGGCTCAAGGAGCCGAAACGTCAGCATAAATGATTATTCCATCTATACTCGACGCATTACATGGTCATAACCGAAAAAACTGTTACATGGATCGTAATATATAAGCAACATTTCATCGAAGAGCGCAAATATTTCATGAGCCGAAGGAACCGAATCCTGTAGCATGAAGTGCACTTAATGCGGTCGAACTGCCGACAATACTATTTCATTCTCATTAAACATCTCAGAAAAAATTCTACGTGTCACCGATAACAATACATCATTCAACTTACCGTAACTGCAGCGAGCTTTACCGTAATTGCGTGCAAACTTCCTACCTGCTTTCCTATAAATATCTTAGTAAAACGAAATAATCAATACAAAAATAAACCATAGAGGATAAATATAACCAAAATATAGCTTTTTTTATTTCTAAGCAGTTTTATTCTCTGTTATCAATATTCTTACTGTAGAGGAGTAAGTGCATCAAATAATTCCAATGCGAGGTCGATAATGCGTCGTTAAGGCCACGTACAAATGATATGTCGGAGGTTTTTACTGTTCAAATGTATCGCGATCTCCTTTATCATAATCTATTTCGTAATTTTACAATAACTAATTTGCTATGGGAATTGGGTTTGTTGGGTCTACTCTAAATTGCAGCGATACGTGATCAGGAAAAAATTTGTGTCATCAGCTAAAGATTGGGTAATAAACACGGTAGATTGATGGTGGCGAAGTGTTTTGTGCTGAAAAGATCATGGACGGAATCGTTTAATGATGGCGAGTGACGCCCACCAGCACCGCATCGATGATTTTCGTAAGCCACATTCCGCGAATATCCGGTTCTTCTTCATGTAATCTTTCCATGTGATATTTGAGGAGTCGTGAGCTTATTCTCGCTCCATGCCGCTTTCATCCCGCAAAATTTTGTTATACTTTGGTTTCATCGGGATAGAGTGAATGAAGGGGGTTGTTTTCCTGTTGGTTGACTAGTCATTTTTTTAAACTTCTGATATTCGAATCTCTAATTTTTCTCGCGACTTTAGCGAATAAATTACATGCCCATATTTTAATACACTATCTTTCTTTTGCATTTCACTATTTATGTGTTATTGGCGTGTAGAAAAGGAATTGTTCCAGAAATTGCATGTTTAGCTTATTTTCCCATCGTGGAAGCAATATTGATAGGCATGTTTAAGCATTTGACGATACCATGTTCTATAAACGAGAACTAAAATTAGGTATAAGAACGAGCCCACCTTTGAACTCGGGCCCCGACCTGAGCGCCCTTTCTTCTTCTTTTTGCTTGACTTACCCGATTTCGAGTGGCCCTTTCCCGAACGGTGTTCCTTCGACTTACTCTATAAATTGATTTCATCTTCACGATTTCATGGGTAATGAGATGGACAATATCAAACTAATCTTTGCCTCATTACACACCTATGCACACTCTGAAGGTGCTCTGCTATAAATTTCTATCGTAAGAAAAGAGTGAAGGTTATGAAAATAAACCACTACATTCATCGTGGAAATTTTGCACTGATGGTATCAGATGCCGAAACATTGAGAAAAAACTGCTTTTTGTATATATATGTTAGAGACAGCATTAACATATCACTAATTTAAGGGCTATTCATAGGTAAAAACGACCATTCACGGTTCAGAAGAGGAACGGTTAACTAAACAGGATATCTTCAAGATAGAAGACAATGAAAGAACTTGTTAAACATCGTCATGATTACAGACATGAAGAGAAAAAGTGCTTCTTTCGTGGTTGTTGATTTTCACGCTGAAACAATCTTACAGGCCAAAGTTTCATAATCTTAGCCGCTAACTTTCATATGTTTTAAATGTCAAATTTTCGCTAATATCCTGAGAAGTGAATAAGCAGTCGTTTCAAGCAAATGGATATAACCTTAGAGGGTTGCTCCTTCTTGGGGCGCGAGTCACCACCACATCCGAAGAGAACAATCGCGATAAGCACGAACGGAAGCGCAATTGTTTGGAACACTCCGAGCAACTGCAGCAGCATCTTAGAACGGTTTTCGCTTTTACTTCTTGACGAGGTCCTTCGATATGCTCAACCGAACAGCTGATGTCCTTCAACTAAAACTGATGTTGATGCTAGTTGAGGTAACTTTTATGTAGTGACTTTATGCAGATTCGTTATAACGTTTAGAGGAGACGAATAATTTTGCATGTGCTACTCCAAATCAACATACAAATGGAGCAAACTTTTATGGAAGCATGTTTATAGCGCATTTTATAGCTTAAGGGTTTTGGAAAAACGCCATTGTGACTGCTTGAAGTAGTTCAATTAAAGGGTCGATGAATTTTGATGAATTTCAGCTTGGTGTGCTATGATTATGGCTCAAGGAGCCGAAACGTCAGCATAAATGATTATTCCATCTATACTCGACGCATTACATGGTCATAACCGAAAAAACTGTTACATGGATCGTAATATATAAGCAACATTTCATCGAAGAGCGCAAATATTTCATGAGCCGAAGGAACCGAATCCTGTAGCATGAAGTGCACTTAATGCGGTCGAACTGCCGACAATACTATTTCATTCTCATTAAACATCTCAGAAAAAATTCTACGTGTCACCGATAACAATACATCATTCAACTTACCGTAACTGCAGCGAGCTTTACCGTAATTGCGTGCAAACTTCCTACCTGCTTTCCTATAAATATCTTAGTAAAACGAAATAATCAATACAAAAATAAACCATAGAGGATAAATATAACCAAAATATAGCTTTTTTTATTTCTAAGCAGTTTTATTCTCTGTTATCAATATTCTTACTGTAGAGGAGTAAGTGCATCAAATAATTCCAATGCGAGGTCGATAATGCGTCGTTAAGGCCACGTACAAATGATATGTCGGAGGTTTTTACTGTTCAAATGTATCGCGATCTCCTTTATCATAATCTATTTCGTAATTTTACAATAACTAATTTGCTATGGGAATTGGGTTTGTTGGGTCTACTCTAAATTGCAGCGATACGTGATCAGGAAAAAATTTGTGTCATCAGCTAAAGATTGGGTAATAAACACGGTAGATTGATGGTGGCGAAGTGTTTTGTGCTGAAAAGATCATGGACGGAATCGTTTAATGATGGCGAGTGACGCCCACCAGCACCGCATCGATGATTTTCGTAAGCCACATTCCGCGAATATCCGGTTCTTCTTCATGTAATCTTTCCATGTGATATTTGAGGAGTCGTGAGCTTATTCTCGCTCCATGCCGCTTTCATCCCGCAAAATTTTGTTATACTTTGGTTTCATCGGGATAGAGTGAATGAAGGGGGTTGTTTTCCTGTTGGTTGACTAGTCATTTTTTTAAACTTCTGATATTCGAATCTCTAATTTTTCTCGCGACTTTAGCGAATAAATTACATGCCCATATTTTAATACACTATCTTTCTTTTGCATTTCACTATTTATGTGTTATTGGCGTGTAGAAAAGGAATTGTTCCAGAAATTGCATGTTTAGCTTATTTTCCCATCGTGGAAGCAATATTGATAGGCATGTTTAAGCATTTGACGATACCATGTTCTATAAGATCAATTTACTCTTGATGATAGGAAAGATTAAGCATAGTTGAATGCTTACGTTGGCACCTTTAGATCGAGCTTCTGCGATAAAACGATTAACTGCGGCGAATTTCATCAACGTTTGCTGAAATCAATTTGATTTAATTGTTCAAACCTTAGTGGATTATTAGTTAACGTTTGCTTAGGTGATAGTTTTTGCTTAGGTAAAGGTATGGCATTACGCTTTAAATATTCCTAAATTTTTATCACAGAACTTCGAGGTCATTTTTGATATTCGATCAATCACCACTTCCGTATTATTGGAAAATTTTAAACTAACTGATGACATCTTTCAATGTTGCATCACTTTTTTTTGGGAAAGACTAATAGAAACGCTCGGAATACCTGGATGAATGTTTCCCTGAATGAAAGACTTTCACTGATGGCACACGTCCAGCAAAATTAAACAACGAAATACCCATGTTGTGTATGTAAATTAATGAGCGTTAAAAATAATGCTCGAAACGATCCCTGTGGGATATTTTGTAGATATTGTTTGACCTCATGATGCAAAGTTCTTCCTGATATGTCCCCCGAGGCCAATTTTCGCGATTATCGTTGCATAATGATAGCTGGGAAATTGCTTTTTTTCCCTACAGGAAACTGCTTTCTTTCCCTACAGGAAACTGCTTTTTTTCCCTACAGGAAACTGCTTTTTTTCCCCTAAGTCATCATCTAAGGCCTAATCTCATAACCACTGCATCATTGTAATAATAGCTGCGAGACTCTTCAGACTTCAGTAACACCTCAAAAACGGTGACACTTTTAATGCTGCTAACATATAGTCAGTGACTGCGGAGATGATTCAGTAAAAAGGGAGGTGCATGAGATTAGGGAGGGTAGGAGGGAGGACAGAGCATGAGGATCTGATTCCGCATTATCGGCTTCACTTACAGGATGGGCGTAATTTGCAAACTAAGTTTTGTCGTTGTTTACTAGAAACCGTTTGACTTCCATGGCAGAGATGGAAGTAAAGATTTCAGGCGGCAGAGGACAGTGGAGTTGAGGAGGACGAATGGGTCGTCGTATGCCTTCCGGAACCAGTTTGGGTCTGATGTACGCATAGCAAAGCTCGCTTCGAATCTTCAGTTGAAATACGCAGGTGGACAAGAAGATCCTTGTCATATCGGTGTTTTTGATGGGTAAGAAACATAAGAAAGACTACTTAAGGGGGATATAACGAATGAGGATTCTGTGTTCAGTCGTAATATGACCGCTAAATGCCGATTACTGTGATGATGGATTGGATGATTGCAATGATGTTCTCACTCCAAATTTAGCCATATGAGTATTAGCTATCTTGAGTAAAGTCCCAATAACATACCTGGGCAGTGGCCTCTTTCTCGATGTCAATGGAACGTTCGATTGGATGATGAAATTGGCTATTCCCACAATTACAAGCCATTGTATTCTTCTTGCGGAGAGTTTCGATACCGGTTAAATTCTGCAAGGCGAATATACTTTAAAGCAGTTCTTACTAGAGTTGTATGAGGCGTATAATGAATAATTTCAAGTGATAGAGGAAAATATTCGTATTCAATCTAATGATTTGCTCGTTGCTGTTGAGTTTTTCTAGGTTTTTGCTTGGCGAAATTGACTGAATAAATCGTTAGACTCAAAATCGGACATCGGCAACCAAAGGCGAATAATGTTACAGTGCCAAAGAATGCTCTCATTATTCTATGGGCAGCAGTGAAAGCCATCATCGATGTTGAACAACCTACTGCAGCTCATTCTGAAACAATGATTGAAATGTTCCACTATCGATTCGTCAAAAAGCAGCAAGCATTGCTTAGAAATAGGAAATTTTAAAGATAAAAGCTAATTGGATGATGATGAAACCACAATAGACTTAACGGTGATAAAAGATCTACACCATTTCATATTTTGCATGCGTTGTTTNCCCCCTCCCCATCCCCACTGGAGAATGAAATTGAAAGCAATTGACTTGTCCGTGTATGTGTTGCCTCATTATTCTACTGCATGGAGGCATGTTTGAGGTCAACACTGATCTTCTTACACCAGTTTCGTTGAAGACGTTTCTTGTGCTTTTCGTTATTCAGCCACATCCAACTAATATCACGCCGTATAATTTCTGTTAGCTATGCCTTCTAGCCATGCGCACTCAATTTCAGGATATCCTAGTAAGTGAGAAAGAGTATTCATGAGTCAGGGACGACAATCACTTTTCGCCGGCAGAAATAATCAGTTTCCGTTGTCTTGCAATGGGAAATTGCTGTAGTAACAAAAATGAAAAAAAAAAGTTGTTATGAAAATGCCATTCGGCTGGCATCAACAAAGTTGTTGCAAACTTTCGCTCACGAAAGGAAATGTGTGCACTCGTCGACGTTAACTTTATTGGCATTTCATACAGGTTTATTACCTGGCCAATTTTCTTTTCAAGAATTTTCTCCACTATTCTGATTAAAATAAATACATTCGATAGCGGAAAAATGTGCAGTAAAAAAATTTGTCTCTGCGAATAGGAATGTATGCTTTTACAGTGAAAAAAGTGTTTCATAAAATTGCGTCGTTCGTTAAAGAAAAGGAAAAAGAATTTACGAGCAAATATCCAATTTTGTTTGAGCAGATTGTGTGTCCATTGGTTGCTGCCTCGATAGAGCCGCATGAGAGGAATTCCAATACTCGATAATACGGTGGATTCCTGCTTGGACTGACACTTTTATCGGATCGTAGTACTCGTGACAATTCACAAATCCCTGCTTCCACCGATTGCATGTAATTGCTCTGTACCAGCTCATTGCCGTGGTCCTTGTCGTTGCATTTTTGTTTGCTTCTTGAACGAGTTCCATCCACCAAAGGAGCTGGCTTGACCTACAGCATAGTATATTCCACTCTTACCTTGCATTCAAAGGTATATATTCCATTCTATATACAATGCAATCTGCTTCACATTGCATGGTCTATTCCAAGGACACTTCTAGAGCAAAGGGCATATCTCTCTCGTTTGGATAGATTTACCATCAGTAAACGATGAAGCAAAAAAGAACCAATGATAGATCATCACCAGAAAAAAAAAAGAATCTGATTTTGATTGATTATGGCGAAATTGCTGCACACATAAAACTGATGCAAACTGAAGATGAGATGCATGATTGGGGCTTCTCGGCAGCACAGAAGGTTATATATATATATAAAGAATCGAAAGGAAGGCAATGCTTACGTGGATGATAGACTCATGCGATGAGTGTCGGAACCTGAGGTGAAGCGGTAATGACCCATCACTCGAATAGGGTAGAGGATTGCTGCTGGATGATGATGACCGCTGCGGCTTTGTTCTTCTCACATGCTGAAATCCCATAGGCTTCATTTCTGCCATGCATATAATGCCCATATCAAGCGCGGATTTTATAACTGTATTGATGAGGGCAATAAAAGTTACGCGAAAACTGGAAGCAAGGAAACAATGGAGAGGAGCCTAGTCGTTTTTTTTATTTTTCTTTGCAATTTTTTCCATACTGGTGACGACGGTTGCTTCTGGCGCATCAGCCTGTGTCTGTTATTTTGGCGTACAGTAGAATTTGGTAATCCATGGTTCTACTTTGAAATGATTCTCCAATTGACTTTCTGTTAGCACCAAGGAAATGAGGCGAAAAAAGTTCACGGCCGCCCAACATTTCACCATTCCTCTCTCAAACAAAGTTGCAATAAAATTTCAGCATGCCCTTTCCCTTTATCCATCAGATCAGTGTTGGTACAAATCCGAGCTAGGAACTCTCGAGCAAGCCCGGAATAAGGCTTCGAAACTATCATCTCTTGGGAATGTTTGAGAAAGGAAGAAGCATAGACCTCAGCATGTCGGCGTAAATCCGATCAAATAACCCGACCATATTTGGAAACTGGGGAAAAAAATTGAAAAAAAATTCCCGCATATTACAGCTATGGTGAATGAATTTTCCATGCCCTTCAAAAATGCCGATGTTCTCCGCTATAGTTTCAACCAGACCAAATTTTCCAAATTCATTTTTGCTGACTTAAAAAAAGCCTAGAAGAACCGCCTCAGTTCTCTTCTATCTACAAGTCAATATATATATATATAGAATCATCACCTGTCACTCACATAGGAAGAATTCCTTAAGAATGTTTTACATCTATTAACGAAGCATTTGCTGCAATACCTTGAGTATTTTGGGATCGATATCCGTGCGAGCTGGTGCAGCAAGCGTACTCCCCGTAAGGGATCGTGAGAGGACACGTGCTTTTCTACTGCCAGTCCAATTGGTGACAATCGTCTCCATGCTAATCAATGCACAAACTCGTTGGCTATGATCGACAGATCGTTATTACAGTTCGCTGTAATCAATACTTTTGCTCAAAATGTATTCCTGCAAGCTAAAACGACGAAAATAGCGAATAAGATCCACTTTAATCCACCTTTGCACCTGCAATTAAGTGAAGTGCACTTCAAATTATCAATACACCACTGAAGCCTATCTGCGTGAACACAATTTACTCGCTGAGGTTTCCTCTTAAGCGTGCGCATTTGTTTGCTGACTTTTCTTTCATCGTCTTTTAGCAATTCAAATATATTTGAATTGAAAGTTTAAATCACTTTTTTTTTGCACTTGAATGTGTGCACAACGTAAAGCACATAAGATTTAAAAAAAAATTAAATGAGTATAACGTAAAATAAGTGCACCGTAACCTTCATACGATCGTTCTGCAGAATGCTCTATTGATTGAAATAAATAAATAAATAAACGCAATCCATGGAGCGAAATACTTTTCTTACCTTACTGTAATTCGCAAATTTTTTTTCAATTACAATAAGCACCACCCAAATTTGCATATTAAATTTTCCCGCTGCCATTCGCTTGTTGTTTTAAAAAAAAGTTTTTTGGTTTAGTTCCTGACCGATTAGTTTCGCAGAAAGCGCATTTTTTGATGCTTTTATTATGTATTCCCTTTCTTGAAAATTCAGCCAACCAGTTGTTGTGATGTGCTGATAAGGAGCAACGCAATGCCGTGCTAGTCTCTCTGGAATGTAGCCTTGACTCGAAAAATCTTCAATCAGGACTGTCAACTTCAAAGAGCACAAAGTTTCGGATGCTTCGAATTTTCTTATGGATATCGAAGTTTGGACATGCGGCTATTTCGCATTGTATGGAGGGTTGGAACGTTTAGGTCGACGCATTTTTTATGTGCTGCTGAATGGAGGGAACGAATTCGTGCCAAAGATGACTTTACTGGCGTGCAAATCGAGTATATCAATGTGAAGCAAGATACTCAGCTTAGGCGCATCTTCGATTTCGGTTTGCTTTTAGAACGAATGAAGCGTTCAATGACGCAAACAGGAAAATGTATGCAAAGGTTTCCGGAAGAAAAGCAATACACATACGAATGCCTAGAAGAAGACAGTTTGGCATGGAATTGGGTAAACAAATAAGTGCATCAAACGCAATATCCGAAATATTATGAAAGAAAACTCGGAAATATAAATGTATTTTTAATATAGAGGATTCCCACAGCGATATGTTAATTATCCCGGAATCTGCTGTATCCACACACTGTGATCTTATGCGAGTAAAACATGAAATCAATTTGGAGAGGGAAATAAAGAATTCGCAACAAAGTGATCTTTCGTGACTGAACAAAACAGTTTACGGGAGATTCTCAAAACAGTTCACGGAAAATTTTCTTGCAGGCTTTTGCATCCGAGGACTCAAACACTTCAGTAAGTAATATTGATGCAGATTTCACTCATCTTCTCAGCGATTATAAAAGAAAAAAAAATGCAAGATTGCTGTTATAACAATGTTAGCAGAAGTCTAAAATGCCATCGAAGTCAAGAAACGCTAAAACTTTTTCGAAGAAGATGAACGCTGACTTCGGCAGAGAATATGCAATCGCAGTACAAACTATTATGCAAGGTGATAAGAAAGAATAAAATGAAAGACGCATAAGGGGATGCGAGAAGTAAAACATAACTGATCCTGAAGAGCGAATATTGGTCGGTGATCCAATATGCCATGGAACGAGAAGTAGCTGGCAGCAGCAAGCTGCAGCATATCACTAATGAAGATCTTCGATTTTGATCTTCGATATGAGTGAAGTGATGCAAGCTAAAAGGTACGTTTAGGCTGGTCATGTGGCAAGGACAAACGATAGTCGATGCTGAAGCGGACTTTCCAAAGAGACTGTTGAATAATTTCTATGAAATATAAGACGAAAACACCGAAGGGCACCGTTGAGGCAGCGGATCCGCTTGTGCGCCTATGTGGCATGAAGCGTATGCGCCAAGAACAGGATCGAGATTGCTGGATGAAATAGGCGTCGGCTGCATTGATGGAGAGAAATCAATTGATGAAACTACAGCTGCAGAAAGCATCCGAAAGCAAAATAAAGTATGTTGGCGGCATTTACTCGAACATCAGTTAAACGTTGTGCATGAATAGGATACAACAACCGCTGATGCATATATCTGTGGAGGGAGAGCGTTCGGATATCGACAACTATGGGCTGGAAACAGGTAAGTGTTGACTCATTCAGCCCTCGTTTGAATAATATCATACCATTTGAGTGCACTATTATGAGCGGTAATGAACTCACATATGAGCAACTTCACTGCTTAAACAGTCCGAAAACTTGCTTTCTACAGCTTAAGAGGATAGATATATAATTTGAAATATGCGAAATTATCCGGAAACTGGAAAATCGCACAAAAGGCGGATGCTCGAAGGTTTCAGGCGATTTATAACGAGGACATTCTGCGCCTCAATTTTCATAAAAATTGGCTGCAATTTTTCCATCCCGGTGCAATCGCTTTGTGTTCAAGACCACCAAAATTCAGGAACATATGAGAGGATATAAGCCTCATGTACATTTGCTGGCAGAGCTACATAGAGACACATCTCCGGTCTTTGTAGAAGAGAGGAAAAGCCGAGATTTTCACTAGACATTATTTAACTTATGCATTTATTTAAGCGCATATTTGAATGAATCCCAACATCGAATTCTTTGAATAAGTCGCAGTGGCATATGTGATTTACTCAAGGTCAGTCCGGCAACTCGATCAGCTTTAGCCGAACACCGTATGGAATGAAACCAGCTGCAGTTTTAGCTCTTGTCTTGCTAAGAACAAGAGTGGAACTAGTGACTGATTGAACTCATGAGAGGAATTCGAACGCGGAAGTAACAGAATGGCATGCTAAATTATAGTTCGAATCACGAGTATTAAAAACAGCAAATTAATATAATTAGAAGTGGGTGGCGGCGCTATGAAGGAGCAATCTAATCATAAACCATCAATATCGTTACAAGTTGCATCGAGTTAGCACCTGCGAATTCTCGAAAGAGCACACTAACTTGGTCTATTCAACTTGAGCAATGCTTGAATCACCGCTGTTTAATTAAACGAATTCTATCAGTTTTACCTGCCATATTGAGATAGTTGAAAAATCTCCGCATTCGAAAATTTCGACAGTTACAATTGTTTTTTTTTCCTGCATTTTCGGCTGTTCCCATGCCGAATTTGGGGTCAAGCTTTCAATAGCTGCTTATTTCACATGCAGCATTTCTTCAGTTGTTTTCGATTTTTTAAAATACCAATTTGCGAATTCAATGCAGAGATATGTATATAGTTTCTTTTTGATAATTCTTTTTCCTTTGTTTTTTTGTTTTTATAAGTCAGATCAAGTATATATTTATCCTTTGATAATTTCTTGTTTTTATAATAAGTCATATCAAGTATAAATTAAAAAAAAAAAAAAACTTCTTGGAACCGATCACTAAAGGTTACCTTCGAAGCATAAACATGCTCTTCAATAAGGCATAACCTTTCTTACTAAACGTTATGAAAGTTTTTGCCAGGTCGTATTATTCGGAATGCCGCGTCCTTAAGTGTCAACAATTGCTGTCTTTGCGCATTTATGCATTAAGGATTGATCCAGAATAAATAGGAAGGACGTTCTTATAGAACTACAGGCGAATTATTGATTTCGCACAAACTGGCTGCCTCTCCTTTACTTTACTAAATAATTGTGAAATGTCAGATCAATTTGTTTGCAAGATGCTCGATAGAAACCCTTCAACTTTCCAATCTTCAATGGAAAGTAGATCTTTGAGGTTACCAATTGAGGCCGGAGAATAGTGGCTGGCGAAGGTTTGGGAATGTATGGGCTTAGTGGCCGATGTGACCAACAGCAAACGGAAAAGCGGTCCGTCGTTCTTCGAAGGGAAGGAGGATGCAGGAGAGATGGGAGCGGAAAAGATGAGGTTAGGCAACTTCATTGATGGCACGTTTAGGTCTTCATGACAAGGCATGCTGTTCAGCGCATAAAATATATGGATTCCGGGAGTCAACATCTACAAAATAATAAAACGAACAATGTCGTTATGCACAATAATGTGTCAGCAATATGCTAATTTACTAATTTGCATATAGAAATAACAACACAAATAATCGACGATTAAATTAATAGGATATAGCTGTGGAGTGCTAGCATAGATCGTCGCGCAATACTCATCGGCTAAAGTGAAGCTTATCGATGCTCATCGCAACTAATTGAGGGTATAATGAATACGCATTGAAAGATATGGAGAATATCGATGCGTCGTCGTCGGTTGTCGTCGAATTGTGTGCGCTTTACCTCTCTCTCTCTCTCCCTCTCTCTCTAATGAGGTGAGAACGATTTTACCTCTTTCTCTCTCTGATGAGATGAGCAGGATTCACGCCTATCGAACTCGTTACGCTTGCTCATCGCTGCTTTCTCTCATTAGAAACTTAACGCATCAAGAAAACTTCATCAACGTGAATCGTTACAAATAAATATGTCGCATAGTTTTCGTAAACAAATTGTATGCCAAATATGATTATTGATTTAGTATTGTTGAGCGTAACTTTTTTTCTTCTATCATCTATCATCATCGAGCAATTGTATCACTATTCAAACAAGATGCTTTCCTATTACTGATGTACTATCATAGGCACGATCGTATACTTATTACACGTCGTCGAATAAGGGCGATCTTTGTCGCATCCTATCACAACACGACACTCAATCTTCTATCATCTATCATCATCGAGCAATTGTATCACTATTCAAACAAGATGCTTTCCTATTACTGATGTACTATCATAGGCACGATCGTATACTTATTACACGTCGTCGAATAAGGGCGATCTTTGTCGCATCCTATCACAACACGACACTCACGTAGATCCTTCCCATTCTGCGTTGTACGAACACCTCAGCTAGCGAAGTCAATCAGTGCAACAAGCCACCCGACCAACGTTCACCGTAGGTAGACTCGTAATGCAAAGCTGAGCACATTTCAGATTCATTAATTGAAAAAGTTCGCTCCAAGGGAATATTAAATGCTGGTAACAGATAGGATTCAAGGTACCGTATTTAAAGGTACCGCGATTTAAGTGCGGCAGATGATATGTTGTTGAAAAAGTACTTTTACTGTCCATTCTCAATGATTTTGCTCATCGCCAAACGAACTTCAGTGGTGATCTTCCACAAAAACATCATGAAGGACCGAAATCTTTCCACGTCGATCGGTCGGTCAGAATCCTTCCACACATCGTCTACTACCGACATCATCTCATCTGTGTGTCTCAACGCTTCGGTTTGAAAGAATTCAAGAGTGCTATTGGCCTTCATATTCCAAACCTATAGTGGCATTACATGACCTTGCACTGACAGCCCAGGAAGGGAATTTGAAGGAATCCTGTGCGGCATGATCGTATGTCTGCTCACGAGTGCGGAACGAACATCAGTGGAACGAGGTGTTTAGATAAGGCACGTTGCCTGCAACAAGCCATAGTGCGATATCATTTTGACTCTATTTGAGGCCAAATTAATTTCTGCACCACAGTGGTTTCTTCATTCTCTAGATTTTTGCTTGGCACCTTTTATTTGGTGGAAAAGGTAATCACTATTAGCGTGGAGTTTCCAAACGTTGGGCATCTTAACTTCACAGAGTTTGCCAATATTGGGTACCACCTGTCAACTAGGTGAAAACTGCGGTAAACGAAGATAGAGAGATTTGAATGATGCGAATATGCATGTCCATCGTTGAACTGGAAAACCTCGAATGACATCACCTGTAGCATTTAACTATTCAGATGTTTTTGCTCTCGTTCTTGAGCAGTTAACGCCCGATCAAGATGTGTTATGTATATAGTATCAACCTCTTCTTCTAATCCCTTCCCTTCTCCTCCCCTTACAAAGGGCGATGCGCATTAAGCAAAGGGGCACATGTTGCTGTATCCATAATAGTAAAATAGTTTTGTTCAAGTTTCCTTACAAGGAGCAACAACTCATCGTTCTGCTCTCAACCGATCACTAAGTTTACATCAAAATTATAAAAGTTGCAACATTCTTTAAAAAAAGCATAGGAAACTGTTAAACTGTTAAGTATATATCAATTCTATATTCGTCGCATTTTAATGGGAACAATGGACTCAGCAAAGATAATTTTCTAACGATAATCTCGGATAGCATAGCAACGATTCGTGTGGAAAGAAGCAATCACACTGATTGTGTACAAATGGTAAATGGCAATCGCGGACTGATGTATGAAATTTTTAAGCTTCTATTGTTAACAACTTTTAAGCGAATGTATATTTCGTTGCAAAATTTGCCAAAGTGAATGCCGTGCAATTGGAAGATAATTCAACCAATTTTCGAAGAATTTAACGGCTGTTTAGGAAAAAAAAATATACATTATACCTTTTCATGAACTTACAATAAACTATGAATGGAAAGCTCGTCATGTGATGAGGAAAGTGTAGACTATCCTGAATAATAATTAATCTTATGATAATAGGAAAACAACCATAGTACAGAATGCAAATGCCGAAATTTGGCAAAATTTGTTTTAAATGTAATCTCATTGATTAGTTCAGGTATGAAAACAATTTTGATTGGTGATTTAATTTCATTTACAAATTAGATGGTATGTCGTTATTAATATAGGTGAATGACAACAATAATAGCAGCAACAAGAACAACAATAACAACTAAAATTGCACTTCTAAATTCTATAGCTCGTCACGATATGTAGATGCCTCGACGTTGATCCATTCGCCTCCCCTGCCGACTTGGAACTCGCCAATCACTCTTCCGTTCTGCGTTAAACGAACCGACACCTTCCACTGACCCTGAGTAAGGGAACAGCGAGTTTCTCGTCATGTTTAATCAACAGCGTACTGGCGCATAGCTTGTAACAACCGGTCGTTGCTGTAGCCTGCGTTTGGCGTGTGTGGTGTCTGTATGTCTGTGACTTAGTAGGAAGCCGGTATGATGAAGCAGGAGGTTTTAGAGGCGTTAAATGGTCATCATGGTCTGCGTGGATCTAGAGCAAGCCTTGACCTTAGTGTAACCGATTGTGCTGATGGGTGGTGCTGTTTGTACCGTAAAGTCATTAGGTAATGAATAATGGATGTTGAAGGCTCTGGTCTTTAGCAGGCCTCCATTCACTCACTAAGAGGTAAAGTTCGCATGCTATCTTTTACTGACACTACATGCTATTTGCAAGTAGCTATGATCGAAATATTTAAATCAATTTGTAGCCGTTAGATTGGTCTAAAATCTTCCACGGTAAATATTTACTAGATTTAATGGCGTCTGCCGGATTCACCTCACGAATCTATAATAGCATATCCGACGATATGCAGCTTTGGCTAACCGCGGAACCCTTTCGCTCTGAATTCTTACTCCAGAGTGAAGTGCTTGTATTGCTCGTTTCATATGTGCATCCCCTTTTGCGGCATTTAATAGCTTCGATTTATGATTGCTGTGAAAATCTCGAAAATAATCACAAATTATAATAAAATATTACATCCTTAATCATACTTATAACTGAAAAAAGAAATCGTCCATGATCAAATTAGGAACTCGATGAATTCGTTGCTCACAATTCATCTGTCATTGAAGCTGCTCAACACAAAAACACTTTAAAATCCGATTTGAAGAATGACGTCATCGGTAGCAACGAAGGAATTTATCGTAACACTCGACACCGATTCAGGACAAGGCAGTATTGCTATAAACAGGTGGTTTAGAGCAACAGCGCCTTATCCAAGTATCAACTAAAAAGACTTCCATAATCTTATTGCTTTCCCTGTAATATATCTCAGACATCCCAACTACCTCATATCGTTCTCATGCATTAATCGTTCTCGTGCCTAACTGACTGCGCCATAATGTGTTTCACAAGCTCGTTTTCTTTTCTTGAAGCATAGTTCACAACTTGATAGAGGCAAGAATGCAAAAACTATTTAAATGCAAAGAAAACTCACGCTAACAAGTTTTGTGGGTGCAGTCGGAAGAGGAAGAAACTTCTTTAAAGTGTCGGATAAGTCGTCTAACGTGATTATGCCGGGTTTTCGAAACAAATTGCAATGCTGTTCACCGATCGCTTCACAGAAATCAAAAGAGCTGTAATAATCAGAAGAACTCATTGTGCGAACGAAAACATAAGAGGACAATGCATTTTGTCCTCGTCAAAGAGCTGAAAATTCCATGATGGATCACTATAAGACCTATAGCTGAAAACCTGCAATCTGATTTTCCTTTCAAAAGTTTGGAAGAATATTTCAGCCTTAATATCCACTTTGCTTTCTCATCGAAACAGAAATGTCTCCTTGATTCATGTCCGTCGTACATTCATATATCGAGAACTTACCTCTGTCGGGAATCATGGCGGGAATTATGTCATACGATTATTATGTCGGGAATAAACAATATAAAAATGCTTACCATGTATCGGCGGAAACATATTTGACACTTGTACCTCTATTGCAAATTTCACCGAGAAGGAATGAATCCTGTTTGAGAGTTAATTGTGCAATAAGTCGTCCTTGTTCTGTTTTTATCGCTCGAGAAATCTCCACTTTTCCTTCAAATGCACCCTGTCTCTATTGATTCTAAGAAGAATATGACGACTACCCATAGTAGAAGCATCTTATGATAAATCCAAGACAAGACTAAATGCTGATGATGTGGATTCCTTCCTTTACTTAAATTCTGCTCATAAGATGATTCGGAAGAAAGGAATTACTCAATACAATGGATTCAATGTTCTCTTATTGTTAATATGACAATAAAGAACAAAAAAATTTGCAGATAAAAAGGAAAGCGATTGCAATAAATCTACCTTTATGAGCTTTAAGGTAGCCAGGAAATTTCACCGAAGGAGAGCCTCCTGTGCAATGTGGAGTCTTCTTCAAACTATAACTTAGCACTTGCACCTCATGAAATTTTATAGTGGAATCATCTGCAACTTTGCTATTGTAATGGATTATATTGCAATTTCCATCACTTGTACCCTAAAAAAACTGATATTTTTGTCAAAATACGTAGCAACATTAGCACTTTTCTATTCTATTTATCTGATCATGCTGCTTCATAAGTTGTCAGCAAACAACGAGTGTGTCACATAATGCTTCCATACATCAATTAATACAACCACTAACACGAATACCCTATTGCTTTTATATGCTTTAACAGATGTAAAAGGAGACGTCGAATGGTACAAAAGATATGTTCATACTTCCACCCTGAAGGATTTGCAACTGTCCTTGATGTTGGTGGATCAGTCCAGAATAT
>QEWY01001552.1:65350-128781 GCA_006503575.1 Baylisascaris schroederi
ATCAAAATAAAATATGTATCAATATCAAAATATCAAAATATTGCATTTATCAAAACAAAAAAAATATCAAAATAGAAAATAAAATTGCAATAAAACCATTGCAATTTTTTTAACCATTATATTTACAATAAACTACAAACAATAGTTTGACGTTTTACGGGATCGAAACCTGCCTATATTGAATGAAGGGGGCACGCGTAAAGCTCATAATAAAATTGAATAAATTGTTGTAACATTATGTTTTCATCTAAACAATCCAAAAGGAACGTATAGGTGGCAGAACTAATTCTATAAGGGAGCAACAACTATATATTTGAAATATGAGTGAAACCTATAGAAGAATGGAGTGATCCGCACAGCCAACACTACGAATCCAGCAACATCGTACTACTGTCCACGTTTCTCAACTTCTCTGAGATTCACTTCGATTGCTGGCGAAATTATTGCGGTCGCACAGTGGCATTGATCTATCGTAAACCCATCCCAACTTGCTAATATTTTATGATAACCCGTCGAATTCTTTAACAAAAAAAATTCCCTCAGCTATGGCGGTTGCAAAATTGAATCTCGATATCTAGCAAAATGCATTAAAATTTTAAAGAAAAATTCAACTTTCTGCGAATATTTACAACTTTTTTATTCAACTTTGGAATATAAACTTGAGAACTACACTTGAGCGAATACGAATTGCTTCTATCGAATAGGCGAACGTATACACATATTTGCGAAGGCGCCAACTTCTCTATGATGAGCTTTGCTAATGAAAATTCCACAGAGGCAGACGGGATGCCTAATTCAAAGATAGAAACCGGAAAAAAGATTTTGAAACTTTTTGGTGCGGCCGCCAGTGTAAATATTCCGGAAGGAAGCGGCGTTAGCCAATTCAAGTTTTACCGTTGTATAGAAAAGAAAAAATTCATATCACAATTTTAGTAAAATTTCTGCTTATCTTATTTATTAAGATCTATGAACTTAATAAATAACTTTTTTCTCACATACCTCCACCAATATCTTCGATAAATATAACATTGTTGATTCCATCAATACATTGTGAGAGCACCATAGAAAGAGATAACAACTCGACAAAAATTGTATATGAAAACGATGATTGCATTTTCTGAAACAATTTTGACTTGTAATCAATGAGGCAAATAGTTAACTTGCCAAGTGATTTCGTTTCCTCATGATTTCAGCAAACGTACGATCGTATGGATGTATGTTGATATCGAAGGAAAATTGTTGTGATATGATGCACATCTACAGAATATATGCAAAAAGCATATTATTTGCTTATTTTCGAAAGGTGAAAACTGTTAACTCAACCTTTGGACGCACGAATAATTGCCGTCTCTTGATCAATTGAGGCACATACAATTTTACCTTTGGTGAACTAAGACAGCATTGCGGATATTTGAGTTGAGGAAGTTTGTGTTGGACAACCTGAGCCACACTGCCGACTTGCGCAACGATAATTTCGCACCATAGAAAAACATGGTGTGAATCGTTAGCGCTGCGGAGCGTTCAAGTTGAGTAGGTTCGAATAGATGAAATAGTTTAAAGGGCTTAACTCGACGCAGAGTAATGCCAGCTCTGAAGGAAGTTTTCAACACCTCAAGGACTAAGAACAAGAACAATATGAAGTAGGTCTGTGGCAGCAAAATGGTAAAGTATTGTGATCTTACAATGGTTACATGTAAGTCTTCTTGATCCATTTCCACTGATGAAAGGAAGTAATTTAGTTGCTTTAATGCCATACCAGGACAAGATTAGAAACGAAAAAAAAAACGAAAACATGAAGTCAGTGCAAAAAAAAAACATTCACAAGTTAGCAAAAAAGCACATTTGATCCTTTATATACAAATATGGCGAATATTTACAAATGGTAAGCAAGATTTTTGAGGGGAAAACTGCAATGCATTTTCTAACGCAAATTTCCCTTAAGTATATTTCGTTGGCAATTAGATGTGCTTTTTTTTCGATCGTTAGTGCTTCCGATTCCAAAATTCCGATGCCAATCGCTGTCAATCTCTTTCCTCAACGACGAGAGCACTCGGAATTACGCGCAACAAAGATGCACAGTAAACAAAGCGGAAATAATAAATGGCAGCATGAAAATAAACCATCTGTGCCAAAATCATCGATAATTCTAAGCTGAACTTCATCTGAATAATTTGCAAAGAAAAATAATTTTTTTTCAACGAAAATTCGGACAATAAAATTTGAAACAAAACAAACTATAAAAATATCATAAAAGATTATTACACTTTTCAATTCTACATCCTCAATACGACCGAATAATGGCGCTCTAGTAGAACGGCATCAAATTAAGAGAAATAACTATCTGAAATATACTATCGGTGAAAACGATGTGGAAACATCCTATTGAGCTGAAAAGGTCCTTAGCCGTCGTGTAAATTGCAAAGCGTTACTTACCAAGCTTCCCTTCGCTTCTCCTTCCCCCATTCCCTCCCCGTCAAAATATCTCGTCGTTTCTATTCACGGAACTGCTTGACGTCTGCACTTCCAGTTATGCAATTTGAGCAGAACATCTCTCTCGATAGTTTCTTGCATAATGTTTTGCTTCTTCTTTGCGTTATCAACACATGATTGAGTCTTGCGTTGCATTCTTTTTGTTTCATCATCTAACATCCTTATTTGAATGAAATAGGTTCTCATGACTCATAGTGACGGTGAATCCCATCTCGAGGGGTGCATTTTAAGGCAAATTGCGCGGCGATATTAAAACCTTGCTCGCTAGAGCAAAGTTTCATTTCGGCATGTCCACGTCTTGAAGATATTTCGTTTGATAGGGCGTTATTGAATTTTCTCAAGAAAAAAAGTTATAATCTTTTGCATAAATCACCTTCTCAGTAACATTGATATGAAAGCGTGTTAGGATAACAATCGCAAAATTTGCTTTCGCCAAAAAATAATTGAAGAGTTACATAACTTTTGAATGAACGTCAATAACGAGAGATGAAATTCCTCTGAGATTCGACAAATTTCATTCGAACAAGATTTTCTTCTTTGATAAATTGCCAAATTTTTTAAAAGACTTAAGTATGTATGATATTTCGAATAATTAATTTAGAAAAAAATAAAGGATAATGCTAAAAATTGTGTGTTTTATATTGCCTTCAATTAGAGAATATTCAACAAGGAGACCATATAAACCGATCAGTAAATTAAATAATAGGAAATTCAATAGAATGAGCGCACAGATAAACACGCACTTCAACGACGATCACATTTAAATTTTATGAATTCATATAGGCACATAAAAAATATAGCAACTATAATAAAGCTTTATTGTCGACGATTGCGGAAGAACGCAATACGCCGTGAGAATATCGGTAAAGATAACACGAGATTGCTCGCGAAAGAGCAATAATAGGACATATGCGAGCGACTCGTGAAAACCAAAATCACAATTTCTTGATCATTAGCAGAAATGTTGCACTAACTATCATTTTTTGTTATTGACAGCCTTTGGAAATTAGAGACAGCTGGATGATCGATCGATCGAGTGGCACCTTGCAAACGTATAATAAACATCGTTTGTTGACAGTCTGATTAGGCCAAAGATTGGTGGATGCAGTCTCTTAAATCGAGCAAAACACTGAGAAGCACATTGGCCAGTTGAATGTCATCGTACTTTGTAGTTAGTTAGGCGGAAGAATGTACCCCATAAATGTTCACCGACATTTATGTTAGAGGTTTATACGACTTTACTTTTCGCAGAATGGAAACGATATGATGTGAAGTTAAGAATTAGCAAAAGAGTAATGCGCCTTTATCGAAGCTCATCAACTGGATGAAGGTAAGAACAGTTGGCATGATATGCGTTTTTTATGCTGTAAAGCACGCCAACCGCTTCAATGAGGCGCCATAGATAGCGAAAAGTGTTGAGTGAGGCGTTCATGCTTTTGCTAGTGTGAACCGTCGAATAAACACTCTAAGAACGGCTTGATCGCAAAATTCATATAAATTCATTAGCATTTTTAGTTATCTATAATCATCTCTGCGATGAAATCACGAATTGGTATTGAATATTATTTATCACTTGATGCATATTATATACGGCAAATGTAGCTGATGGATATATTATATTCGCCATCTACACCTGGTGGGTATATTGCACCCGTCAGCTCTATCTGGCGGGCATATCGCGTCCGGTAGCTGTAGCTAGTGGGTATATTGTGCCCGCCACTTATAGCCGGTGGGTATGATGTGCGTGAAATTTTGGTTCAGTAGTTTCCTAGTTGAAACTACAGACAAGACAAGCAGACCGCGCATACATAAATGGCGCTACATTAATAAGTTTTGCAAAAGTTTATGCAAATTTACAATACATGACTACATGGCAGTGTGCTTGAAAAAGAAAAAAAAAGTGACTGCAAATATAAATGCGGCAAAAGCATCGCTATTGATCGGCCACAAATGAGACACCACCATGACGCGACTAGAACAAACGTGCAAAAAAATACATCGTTGCAAAAGAAAAGAAAAAGTCACATATGCACTGCGATAAATCGACAAAATATACGAACGAAGAATGAATTTCAACGATGCAATGCAAAAATATTTGCACAACTAAATAGGCGGTATTGACGTCTAGATAGGTAACAAACTTTACGCAAGTAGGTGCCATTCAGAGGTTGCTATCTCTTCTTTGGCATGTACTCTAGTTACTGTTTGAGTAGAGTTGGTGGCCTCTAAAATTATTGCATCGTTGCCAATTGAGAATTTCGCATTTAATAACGTTGCTATTTTGGCAAAAAAAGCTAGAAAGCGCATCAGTAAGAGTAGCTAGAAATTATGTTTTTGGTGATTGCATCAACTGAAGATACAAAAAAAAACGAAGCATTACGCGAGCAGGCCTCCGTCAAATTCCTCGGCCAAGAAATTAGTGCTTATCTAGTAACCTTTTTGAAGATAATATTGACTAAATATTTTTTTTCCACAGCGGGTTCCTAAAACCCAGAAGGAGACTTGATATTCGGTTGCTTGTTTTTTATGATGTGCAATTTTGCTCCTTTCGCTGCTGACCTTTGAAGATCCACTAATTGTTGGTCTTCTAATCAAGCATCTATATGTACGTTATATTCGCCACATTTTATGGCCAAACCGTAAGCCCTAGCTTCTTGCCCCTTAATCAAACCAGCATCGATAATAACCGGATTTTATTATCAACGATATTATTTCTTCCAGAGTTCTCGAGTAATAGCGTTGCACTTTACACTAACAGACCGTGACCATGAAAGCCTTTATTGAAGTATATGCATTTGTGAATCTACTTTCAAGCATTAAGCACACATTTGTAAACAATTGAATTACAGCGCATAACTAAGCTTCTTTACATTCATTAATACCTCTTGTAGGAATCAACCAAAGAAATGGATTTGATCCAAAAATCTGAAAATCAATCCGATGCAATTAGCACAAATTATATTCGCAATACAACGGTTAAGTTGTAAGTTCATAAGGAAACCGATGAGTCATAGAGAGAAGTGTGGATCAGTTTCAGTAGAATCATAACTGCTTCATATGGATTCGTTAAATTTGAGGAATCTATAAGGCCATTATTTATGAGACTGTCGAAGTTCAAGAAGGTTCTATGCCGTGATCGATAAATTTTGAAGCTATCGTTTAAGAGAAAATATCAGAGGAAAAAAGAAACAAATTTATGGTGGTATGGATTTAAACCGTGTTCACATTTTAGATAAAATATGTTAATATAAGAATACTAGGTAAAATATAAAAAAATATTTGTAAAATATGTTGTAAAAAAAATGAAACAGCTTATATCAACTTTGTTCAGTCGCCCTTTTACAACTCTTTGAACTCCGCAAATGGGTGCATATTTCGTTTTCTGTCACAATGAAACTAATGAATTATTCGCCAACTGCTAAATTTTCTTATGCACTCTTTTGCTCCCCCGTCTCCCTCCTCTCCTTTCTTTCACCTCTCCGTGGTGTATTTGCAGTTTTTGTCTCACCAAATCACACCGGCATCGTGCATACGTTACTGGTGAGTGATGAATTCACTGTGCAGTCATGATTTTAGAACTTGAATTTGGAACAGCTATACTGCAAACTATTACCGGAAACACGATCTCTTGTTTTCCACCCAAGGCTATGTTGCATTTCCTCTTCGTAAGTGCCTCGAAAGCCATTCATATTTCCGAATATATGCACCATTTATCAAGAATACAACAAACGTACACCAAACTCGTCTCCTTGATGCGCTTTTTTTCACTTTCTCGGATAAGTGTAGGGTGAAAAAAGAATAAAAGAGAACGAACTTACTCGGCGTAAATTTCCTCTCCATCCAAGATTCCCATATGGGCATGACTTATTCCACCTATCTCGAAGCAATAAATTTCTTGGAATTAGATACACATATATTATCCATAGCCATGTACTTAATTGCATACACGTGAAGTAAGCGAAACTTCCGGCAAACCTAAACTTAACGGATAAGGCTGTAAATCGACATATCGACTTTTAAGTCGACCTAAACGCTAAATGGAACCATTTTGCAACCGCGGAAAAATTAATGATCAATTGGGCAGGAAATTCGAAATGGGTAAGAGTTCGTCTGTCAGGACAATCCACATTCCACTCTTATTCAAGCTGAAATTATCAAGTTGCAATAAGTGAATAATATATGAAGCAGTGCATTCATTTTTTTGACTGATTCCCTCACTTGTACGATTGAGGTTTCAATCGTTTTTCCGATCAAATCTGTTGCAAATTCCACCTCGACTATTTACTCAGCTGCAGAATCTATGAGAACTTTAAACGTATGGGAATGGCAAATTCGAAAAGAAATAATACTTGCTCCTCAACGAATCAACCACGCAGTTGCTAGAAAAAGCTATATATTGTGTTAACTATAACATGGAAATTCGTTCTACGTTTGCTCAGAATAAACGAATAGCCCAGAAATGCTTACCAAAAGTGCCCTCTATCTTCAGGTACATCAAAATAGGTGAACTTAAAATCAGTGATAAATTCCCATGACGTAAACAATGATCCATAAAAGAGATGAAGAAGATATGCCTGCAATTAGATCACTATTTCACTCAGACGCTTAGAGCAGAAATTCTTTAGTGGAAATGCATTTTTCAAACGAGCTTAGCTTTATCTATTTCCGTAATACTGAATTCAGATTTAGTGATTCCTCGGTACCTGACAGTCCTGTCGGGCAAGTTGGTATAGTGCGGGTTTCTTGCACATCCACCGAGCAGGCTCTCATGATCCACAGATAGCTCGGCCCCCAAATGGTGTAATTTCCTAGTTAAGAGATAGGTAGGAAAAGTAAATAAGAGAATGGTCGGCTAAGGGAAGTGTCGAGACATATGCCTAGCATTTTATTCACTACTTTAATCGGCACTTTAGACAGTCAAGGCGTGATGATATATGCGATATAACGAAAACGTATTTCAATCGGTCAAACTGCCTCTTGAGATCAGATGCAAGGGCGTGGCTTTTTCTACCAGAGCAGCGGAAAATATAATCCGCACAGATTGCAGAATTTGTGCAAATTTTGTGTCTCATTTAAATGTCTTTAGTTCGTTTCGAAGGTAAACGAGTTTAATTTTGTGGTGAGTAGTATTCAATGATGCTCTTAACACACATTATATTTCACAGCTTTATACTTGCTCGCTCCGGAGTTGAAACAATAAGGAGTAAACGCGCATTCATTTGCAAAGGAAAAATTCATTTGCAAAGCAACAGTTTCAAAGGCGATTCAATTTTCAGAGGATTCCTAAACATGTAATCTGAGAAAAACGATATAGAATCGAAAATACGTAAGATGGAAGCTATTAATGCTATTCTTGTGGTACAAAAATATTCAACCAAAGACGATTGCATTTTAATTGCAATTTGCAGCACCATGATTGCATCGTAGTGTATGTGGTGCAAGTGATTGCAATCATCTGTCTACATTTCCACCGAGTTGAAACTCTAGTGAAATTGAAGTTAAAGTTGTAGAATATATTTGGAACGACATATGCCTTGAAGGAGCTATATCTTTTGCTAAGGTAGGTAATCAATTCACCTGAAAGTTGAAAGTATTGAGAAGAACTTAAGCACTCCGATTTATATGTTTAGTACAGGTCACGTTAAAAGTGGAGTTTATTGAGGACATTTGGGTAAGTAGTCGGATCAACTTCAACATAAGTGAAGAAAGAGGAAATCAGTAAACATGACAGCGCCTTCCTCTTTACCTTTGTATTATTTTGATGGATGCATGAGTTCATTACTGCACAATGATGATCACGTCGAAGCATACATGTATCGCATTCACTGCAGTGATGAGCCCTATCTGAAACTTTATTGCACTCAACTTATTTCGGTCTTCCTAGAAAATATGTCGACGCCTTTTGCTTATAGGAGGTTGAGAGGGAGGTTCTATAACGGTGTATTAGCCATACTTTTGGATAGAATTCAGTTACGATAAGGGTGAAGTCTGAATCAACAATTTCTGAGGAAATAATACTGCTCGATATGAAATACGACCCCTCCCTTAATAGGCATGTAGGTACTGATTCGTCGATACGGATACAACCGTTCACTAAACAAGGTCTATGCTGAAAATGATTAATGCTCCATCAGTGCATTAATGATATAATGAAGAGAAAAAACACTTTACTAGTGCAATAGTTGAAGATAGAATGCTCAAGCGCTGTCACAAAATTTTCTCAATTTCATCTGGCTCCTCAACGATTTGGCGAACTTCCTCCTCGGAGAGATAGAACTTTTTAGGTGGTAAAGGTAATTGTGTGAAAATCGCACTGAAGTAAGAACCATGCTCACTTGAAACCGTTAATCCCAATACACAAAGATTCAAAACTTATCAGCACGTTATTTTGCTTTTGAAGTGACTCATTAATGTAGATTACTTCAAAGGGACTTTCTAGGTGACATCATCTCATCCTCAACGTGGCGTTATCCTATCCAAGCTCAGTGAATTTTCGAATTAATCCTCTATCGCTGTGGGCCAGAAGCTACAACTACTCTTTGCCTGTGCATGTAAAATTAACTATTGTAACGACTTTAGCCTCTACCTGATATATAGCCATATCCTGAAGACCGGAGGTTTGCTCATATTACGGATGCGGGCCGATGTCAGCTATACGTAAAAAACAAGCCTCTATCGCTAATGTTTATCTATCGACTCCAAAGTGTGATAGGTGTTGCAGGAACACTGTTTATTCAACGTGTTCAAAAGTCAGTTCATATCGCGTTTCATTTCAGTTAATTGTGTGAATTGGAGAGCAAAAGAGTAATGTAGATAAAGTTGATTAGCGATTTAAGAATCACTTCAATTCGATATTGCTCACAGGTATCTACGAATTCCACATTATCTAATACAAGCGTATTGACTTCCAAAGTATCCATAGCTCAGTGGTAGCTCGTAAATTGGCAACACTAGAAAACTTCTTTGCATATCAGAAGTGTATTTGTAGGTGAATAACCCCAACTTTGGCCGCGTCGTCAAGTGAATGAGGTGATTGCAACTTTCATTCGATCTTATACAACACTAATTTCTACTTGATGCGAATGGTAGATCGTAATCTCGATACTTGAAAAAGTTCTAAAATATACAGAAGAAATTTTAGCGAAAATCATACGTGACAAGACACCATAAATACATGAAATAAAAAAGCGTAACAAAAGTCCAACATATCCAACGCATGGAGTTGTCTTCAATTAGCGGAACAACACGAACAACATAAGCTCTGAAAAAAAAAAAATTCTTTTTGAAATAACAAGCATTACAATATTTTCAATTAAAGGCGATAATTTCCTATATAAATTATACAATATTGGCTGAGGAATAAATATGTTAGCGTAAAATTGATAGTGCAACATCGCATCACGGTTCAGCTGTAAGCATTTCGTTGAAGGTACTTTTTATTCATTAAACTGAGACAAGCATTGCTCAGACCACTTTCCATGACTTTCCATCCTCATTCGTTGCAACAGGATACTCTGCTTAGAATTGCGATCATTTCACCACAACATCAGCCCTTAACCTGGTACATTTTATCAAGCGCCGGGGGGGGGGAGGGAGCATAAATGGTTGTACCTTCATCCTTGTTTGCTCAGCCACTATTTTCTGGGCTCCTCAATACTAGTGTTACTCCCTCCTTACATTTGCTTTAAATGCTCATGGTTAACCCACTCAAATTAATAGCGAGACCATTCGGATCGAGTCGATGAAAAGACTAATAATAATATGCACTGCACTTATGCTAGGATTCATATATATGGAGAAATAATTTGTTAATTTTATGGTTTATGATCGCAGAATGGCATAACAGTTTTTTTTTTTAAAGAGACTATACTGCTTTCAAATATAAATTACAACAGATAAATCTTACATGTAAAAAAAGCATACATAGAGGGAAAATAGTACAGCACTATAGTTGCGTAGAGACTGCTTTATGCAGCGTTGAACATCGCGGATGCAAATCATAACTCGATTCGTTGCCTCGGGCGTTTGCGACGTGGCTGCTAAAATAAACGCCAGTATAGAAAATGGGCGGCAGGAGACGAGGGTTCGGTCAAGAACGTGAATGGAACATCGACAAAAAGATGTGCCTCTAAGTAGCCTTTTATAACAAAATGGCATTCAAAGGCAACAAAGATAATGGTGAATTGTAAATCATTTTCTTCTCAGCTCACCTGGAATTTCTAATCGGACATTATCTACAGGGAGCTATAAAGGTCCTATGATTCACTTGTGAACAAACCCTTGATCGTTGGCTAGAGTTTGGTGCAAAAAAAGCGCTGAATTCACCGCGTGTGTAGAAGCTCGTGCAAGTAGCCATTTTGTGAGAGCAGATGCCAACGTCACGTAACAGTCAGAAGAACTTCCCGAGGTAGCTTCGTTACCCATGAGGCAAAGGCAAGCATGATTTTACCATCAAAATGAAAGTTGAAGAATATCGTGTGGCTTAAAGAAGAATATCGTGTGGCTTAAAGATCATTCTGTGTCACCTGAGTTTAGTAACGATAACCACATGACTTCTAATTGAATGTTGGATATATCCTGTCGCAGTGAAGCTCACCATAAACCAATAAGGACGCGAGTAGAAATTTTCGAAGTGACCAATATTCTTGGTTGGTCTATGTGGATCAGTCTATATAGCCGCTCTTCATACAGCTTGCCACTATTTCCACCTTGAACTAGTTTGAAACCCGCTAAGAATTGTTACTTTCAAGGAAACCCTCTCGGCGATGTGTTGACTACCAAAGAGACATCTGCGCTATTTAACAGCGAATTATCAAAGCACACGATGCTTTAAAGGATCACCTAGTCAGTTCGTGATGAATTTCGTATGAGAGCTTTTACTAGGCGATGATAAAAATATTCAGGTGGCCTGAAAGAAGGAGAAAGCAAGAATATTACTGACGAATTGCTCCGCTCCTAATTGCTCCCATCTTCTAAAACGGTCGCAGCTCGCCTAAGTTTCCGTTTCTAAGCATACGATTTTGCCAACGAGAAAACATGAAAGCTCCACCTTGAGCCGAATGGGAGAGGCGAGGAAGCAGGGTTTAGGGATAATCCCTCGCATGTTCCACATTTCCAATTTGTGACCCCCAAATATGCTCCCGCTTACGACTGTTATTGTTTGATTTTGTAGAGCTTGCTTACTGAAACGGAAGCTATTCATCAACTTTTCTCAATGACTACGGTGCAGCTGAATTCCTCGTAGACATATGGTAACGATTTTTTTGGCGATTTTATGCTCAAGTTTTTTGGAGTACGGATGCAGGTTTCTTTGACGGGCGACTTCGAAATGTTGCTTTATTTGAATTTGTTGCATTAGTAAGAACAATCCGGAAACCGCACTAATGCGTCGACAACTTCCCCAATCGGTGTCTTAATTTTAGTTATTGCTGCTCCAAAAATAATGTTCGTTCATTGATATTACTTGCCACAATTCTGATTCCTATAAGCCCTAGCCTCCGTTGACCACATCAGCTCGAATAGAACAACAGAGAAACATTTTTGAGGATTCATTAGCGTAGGAAGAAAGTGGAATTTAAATTTTTAAAGGCATTCTACATCCTAAAACATCGGCAAGAATTTTGGAGGTATGACGATCCAAACTGCCGGATTACAGACCTCTGTGGTTATATCGTTCATGCAGGAAACACGTTTTGACCAACTGCTGGGAAAGCGCAGAGAATCTGCAATCGTCTGCTCATTCCGCTGAAAACCGCAACGATGAAGAAGTTAAGGCGGTTCAACCTTTTCGGCTGGCAGAGGCGGTGTGTCGAACCGTCTAGAGAAAATGATTAGCAACAGACAACATCATATTCGAAACCACAGAAGAAACGTGCTTAGTCTCGGCTGTTCTGCATAACACGCATGTAAATTTCTTCGTATCCAGTGACTCACAGCTGATGTGAAATTGCGCGCAGAAATCTACTACGAATGAGACCCACTTTTTATGCACAACCAAAAAGTAAATGCATGCATCGTGGAGCTGCGTTCATCCAGGCTGCCTCAAATAACACATTCCAAATACAGCCAGCTTCGAGGCTCCAGATTTCATGCATTCATGGAAAGCCTACCATTATCCGCCTACGACCAGCTAATGCATATTCAGGAAGTGAACGACCCATCCAAACCAAATAGCTAATCTTCGCATTTCCCTCGTCGTAGTAAGAGGGTTTTGAGACACGAGAATCAAAGACAAGATAAAGCAATAAACTTACCTTTGATGAAAATGCAGAAGCAGGTGGTCGTGTTACCTCTGAGGACCCTCGATTCATTCGCACTTGCACATGCCAGAGTGCATCAGACTGAGGGAACCTCAGAGGGTAACGACGCATCAGATCGAAAGAGACCTCAGAAGCCGGTGGCTGAATAATGGCAACAGGACTGCTACGCCTCAGTAGGCGCAACAGTTGCCATCGTGCCAGCCCTCCTTCTGGGCATAGCCCTGAGGACCACCGATTCACTCGCGCCCCGCATGTACCAGAACCTCGCTATCACCCGACCTATCCACTCGAACACTGAATGATGTGCTTGTGAATCCATCTTTTTATACCCTCCCTCCCCACTCCCCCTCGCCCCCCCTAACCGCCATTGCATGGTTTGCCGCCCAGATCATTCAGAAATTTCTAAAGAAAGGAAAGATAGCAGAAATGGATAGAGAATTCGATAAATGAGTGATTAGACACAAGCACTTTGTGATAATATTAATAACTGGTCAGAATATGATAGATCAAATATTAGCTGTAGGAGAGACCATTGTAGATCTAATATTAGTGGCATGTCAGATCGTAGTAGATCAGTTAATAGTGGGTGACTGAGAAGAGACGATTTTGGCACCGAACGATGCATCACTGCACTAGCAAGAAAGGTGCGCTTTGCCGCAGAGATCATTTGTGGTATATATAAGAATAGATATAAAGATAAAACAGAGTTGGTTATATGAGCGGTAAGGGAGATCGTTAGAAATATTTAAATCTGCGTAGAGCAAACAACAAGAAAGAGGTGAATAATTGTTGCTAGCAAGATCGATAGGAAGGCTTAATTAGTGGACCGATCTTATCTAAAGTCGAAATGTTTGATCTTTTTTGAATGAATCGTCATCAACGCTATCCGATGCATTCAACAAAACAACGAATAAACCTATTTACCGAGTTTCCCTAGGGAATATAAATTCACTTCAAACAAATAGACATTTCTTTATACGAGATTTTATGTGGTCAACTTGGAACATATCGGAAGAGATGAGACTATCGAAAGAAAGAAAAATTCAAATCACATCAGCGATATTACTTGAAAAATAAATGATTCCATCCTTAGAAATCTGAATTATTTATTGCTGACAGTGTGAACAACGCCTGAATAATTTACAGTTTTCTTTGAATTGTGAACTGAACAAAGCAACTTTTCTACCTATTTGTTTATTTTTTAAGTGATATCGTTGATGTAATTTGAATTTTTCTTTCTTTCGATAGTCTCATCTCTATGAATTTTTCTTTCTTTCGATAGTCTCATCTCTTCCAATATGTTCCAAGCTGACCACATAAAATCTCATATAAAAAAATGTCTGTTCGCTCGAAATGAATTTATATTCCCTAGGGAAATTTGGTAAATAAGGTTTATTTGTTGTTTTATTGAATGCTTCGGATAGCGTTCATGACGATTCATTCAAAAAAGAAGATCAAACATTTCGACTTTAGATAAGCTAGATCTACTAATTAAGCCTTCCTATCGATCTTGCTAGCAACAATTATTCACCTCTTTCTTGTTGTTTGCTCTACGCAGATTTAAATATTTCTAACGATCTTCCTTACCGCTCACATAACCAACTCTGTTTTATCTTTATATCTATTCTTATATATACCACAAACGATCTCTGCGGCAAAGCGCGCCTTTCTTGCTAGTGCAGTGATGCGTCGTTCGGTGCCAAAATGTCACTCACTTACTAAGGACTGATCTATTAAGATCCTACATACCACTAACGTTAGATATACTATACTCTGACCTACCACTAACATTCGATCTACCATGGTTTGATCTACCATTAATATTACCACACTGTGCTTATGTCTAATCACTCATTTAACGAATTCTCTATCTATTTCTGCGTACCCTTCCTTTCTCTAGAACCTTCGCAATGATCTGGGCCGCAAACCCTGCAATCGCGATTGAGATGGTATATAAAGACGGAATTTCAAGCACATCATTCAGTGTTCGAGTGCACTGGTCGGGTGATGGCGGCGTTACGGTACGTGCGGGCGAGATGGGTCGGGTATCGTGGTGTTTGCGGCGAGGAGGATCGGGCACCGTGGGGGCCATGAAGAGGACGTTACGGAGGGGGCGAAGGCCGAAATGGCGGCGATTGTTGCGTCTACTAAGGCGTAGCAATCCTCTCGCCATCATTCGTCGATCGGCTGCTGGGGACTTCCGCAGTTCGAATGCGTCAGCTTCTGCATTTTGCAGAGCTAAGTTTTTTGCTTTATTTTATTTCTGACGGTCGTACTCCCAAACCGTCCAACAACATCCGGCTAAGGGGTTTGGATGGGTTAGCTAGGAGTTTTGGGTGGGCCGTTCAGTGCCAAAACCTGCATTAGGTGATCGTAGGGGATAGGTGGTCGGTTTTCCATGAACTCGTGGAATCTGGTGCCTCGGGAGATGGTTATGATTGGGGCGTATCGCTTGAGACGGTGTGCGTGAAAGTCAGATTCCTAGGCCATTCCATGAGTGATAAATTTCCCTTTTGGTTGTGCATAAAAAGTAGATCTCATTCATGCCAGATCATTCCGTGTAATTCCAAATTTGCTGCTTAGCGGCGGGAGCAGCTCCTGGCGTGGATGAGGTCACTTTTTACTCTGAAAATTGTTCACTGACTTCTATCCGAAGGATAGATGTGTTTTCGGATAAGCACATTAATAAGGTGGGATAAGCTCATAACAACTGGGCATATGAAGACTATAGGGCGCTGCCTATAGTATGTATGGCCTGTTATGAAACTAGTGCCTCAGAGATGGCTGCTATATTTGGAGTGTATTGTTTGGGACGGCCTGGACGAACGCAGTCATATATGTGCCCTTTTGTTATGCGTAAAAAGCGGGTCTAACTCCTAACTGCCCAACCAAAAATTTCATAATATCCTCATGGATCGGTGACCACATGACCTCTTAAAAATTACACCAGTTAGAGGTGGTGGTTTTTTTTTAATCCCATTGAGAGTACGACCGTTCAGTTTTATTTATGGGAGCTAGTTAGGTGGGATATTTGTTATTTGTTGAGGTGATATTAGCTGATAGGTTCATGGGGAACGAGCTGCAACAGAAAACAAGGAGGAGATCATATCATCAGGAACGATAGGATGAATAGTAAATGAGTTAAGCTTGAGGTGAAACAGAACCGGAAGAGGGGACTCGTTTTTTGAATATTTTCGAAGTAGGCTGTCGCAGCATTGCATGCTTTATTTCCTTTGACTTTACCGCACATAGAAATGGTCATGGGTTTCAGTCGAATTATGCCCAACGAATGCTGCGGGCAAAGATGTGGGGGGAGGGGGGGGGGCAATGAGGGAGCGATAAACATCGCTAAGGTTTCTTTTACCGAGGGAGTATTAGATCAAGTGCGTTTTTTGTTGGTATCCTATTAATCCAAGAACTTGTAGTGGTTAGGAGGGGACATGCATCCGTGGCACCCATTTGCCCCCATTTTGAGGTGAAGCTGATCCCCATTCATGACCAGTTATTCTGGCCATGATTCAACAGTGCTGTTCAGCGGCGGGGGCAGCACCTGGTATGAGTGGGGACGGCTTCAATCCCCCATCTCTTATTCTTCTTAGCATTTTCCAATTAGAGAAGGGAAAGAAAAATTCAGTGGTTCTTTTTAGTGATATGGGGGCGCTTTGGTAGGTGAGGTTGAACAAGTGGCGATGTGGCTATATAATGGGAGAAAGAGAAAATTTACAGTGAGCGATCTTTAAATCCCCATGCTGCTGTGAACAGTAGTCCGCAACCGTAGGAAGCGATGTCGCGACAGCTGACTAAGTTTGTAGGACAGTAGAAGGGGCAGTGTCGGTAGGACGGTAGGATAAGCAGTATTGGTAGGAGTGTAGGAGAAGCAATGTGATGCCAACATTTGGGGTCAACTTGCTTGCAGGGTTGTGTGGGAGTCGACACAACGCCGACAATGGACTTCGACACTCGATGGAAGAGGAACTGTGATGCCGATTTCGGAGTCGACGTGCTTGTGGGATCGATGAAAACGAGAGTGACCGCCGAAACTAATGGTCAACTTTCGAACGAAACCAGTAAGTTGTCGTACTCCTATATATTCACTTTTAGCCATATATCCTCATCTACGATCTGAACCGTTTTTGGGCAGTACATGTGGGAATGAATGTCTTTCATCAACGACTTGATTTGCCGGCACAGAACCTTTTTCTTTTTTTTTCTTGCTTTATCGGTTGTATATTTGACTAAAATCGTTTATTCTCCTTATGCAAATTTATGGAAATTTTTGAGAGGGATATCTTATTGTGTAAAGTTGTTTTTTTTTGAGGCCAGTGAATTACCCTTTACATGCTCGTACACTTCAAAAATAAAACCATGGATTGTGGCCAACTTATTAATCTCTGAGCTTGGCCTTTGAACTGTTTTTAATCACTTTAGTATATTATGGAATTCACAGCGCTGAACTTTCACTACGCATAAAGAATGTTGAGTTTTCGAAAAGGCTAAAAAGTTCATCGCATCATTCCTTGTCCACTATTATCGTAGGAAGTTCTATCGCAAAAGTTTTATGCTTATCAAGAGAATGTAATGAAACAAAAATATTTCAATTTTAATGTTAAATTCTAGTCAAGAAATACATTTCCTGTTGTTAGAGTCGAGGATATGGTTGAAGGTAATATAACAAGAATTGCCTGATGAGTAATATTGTAAGTAAATCATACGTGAGTAATTCTGAAATGAAATGCCAGAAGGTAAACCTATAAAATACGAAGATTAACAAGTGAACGAATATAAATCTTATGCATTTGAGTGTGTGGAATTCTGTTGACGAAGATATTAGTGCTTGATATGGCGGCATTATGTACACACAAAAGGTGTACAGATGACACAATTGCAGAGTTACCGTAGTGAAGAAGTTGCAAGGGAATTTGACTTTATTTTATCTCCTTTTATTTTAAAGTCTGGTAATCGTTTAAGTAGATTTTGAATACTACATATAAAACTTTCCCTTCGAAAATTCCTCCTCACATATATTTGAATCATTTGTATCATATGGCAAAAGAATTCTTCAACAAATTTCGGACTGTCCACTATTTTAGTGAAATTTAATTGCTGATTCCAATGTCGCGCTTGTTTCTGGATTTCTTATTCGGTTAATTTCACCTAGTGCCACTTGTGTTTCCCGCGATGCGCTCCGCGGGATTCTCACACAGAAGAAGATATGAAACATGCTTCCCGTCACCTTTACAATGTTTTTTTACCTCCCTTAGTATATTTTGTTGAAAGGTGGCCACAATGCTCGCCATAGCTATCACTAGAGATCAAGAAGCGTTGTATACTTCTAGAGAAGTCACTATGCTGGGGTTCGTACTCAAACCCTCAGTGAAATTTGAGATTTTTGAATAGATGGAGTAACGGTGGAGAGGCAAGTCACCTCTGACCCTCTAGACATTAATGTTGATTTTATGTGCATTTACCGACTAGACCATTTCTTGCATTATTAAACGAAATGTTTGAAGATTTTTTTTTTTTGCAGGGTTCCAAAATGGAGTCCTCGGCGTCTTTCAACGGAATCATGGTTGCAGGCGCCCTTCAACGATTCGTGAGGAGAGGCAACTTCTCCACATGTTGCGCTTGAAAGGAGTCACCATGGTGAAGGAGGACGACTTCGACAACCTCGCTATATTTTTTCTTCCTGCGATATATCTGTTTCTATCTTAAATGATGTTGTATTATCCGCTAATGTGAGGTGGCTCGGCAGTCAATTGACAACCTCGAAAATACTGAAAATGTATGTGGGGCATTGGATTTAATTCCTTTTTGTTTAAGCAGGAAAAGTTCTGTAACATCTATTTCATACTATTTTCTAATCTTCGGGACGTGATTACCAAAATCCTCGTTCACTAGTTTTGAACTGCTGCCACACCATTTTATTATATGACGGGGATTGTCTGTTGCAGTTATTGAAGAATTTTTATTTTGCATTATTCCTGCATATATTTTGACATACGTTTGTGCTTTAAATACACCGCCGCTATTTAAAGCACAAGCGTTGTTGATTGCATTGTTGTTTTCTGTTTGCACTGTAGTAGGTAAGCACCTCCCTCGTAATCTCTCTACACTCATTTCCATCGGGCGTTTCCTTTAACCGAGGGGAACGTTTATCAAAATTTATTTCAAGTACCCTTCCAAATTCGGAGCGGGGCTTTCTGTTTGTGGTTGAATACTATGTTTGGTGATTATTCGCCATTCGCAATTATGCCCGCATCATGCACTGTTTTCCATTATTACGATTCCGATTATATCAGTATTGTGTTTGCCTGCTTGAAATTATCGGTGACACTTTGCAAATGGTAGAATCATAAATTTTGCTATCGATTATTCGGGCACCCATGTGGTTCACATTTGCATGTGTTTTAAATGAGCCGCCGCCATTTAAAACACAGTATCTGTGTTCCGCTATGAGTATTGCTATGGGGGATCTTTTTAATGCATTCTTTATATCAAGTGGTTGGGGTTTTTCGGCAAGTTTTCCAGGCTCCTTATTCTGTCGCATATGCCAGTCCCCCTTCTCCGCATATGTGGCTTCCTGGGGATTATTATTTATGAGGGAAGTCTCTGATGCTAACTCCTTCCTGTATTTTTAGAATTGTTTCATTTCATAGAATTGTATGTCCGTTGTATGCGTTTTATTCGCGTTTGTTGTACGCTCACAGTCAGTTGCATTTTAAACGACCGCCGCCGTTTAAACTGCACCTACTGTGTTTTGCACTTGACAATGAAGATGTTTTTAAGTTCTGACAATTTGAATGGACTGATGCGAATTGTTTTTTGTATTTTTCGATGTTCGACCGATATTTTTGAGGTTGTATCATTTCATCGTTGCTTGTTTTACTCTTTGTTTTTTCCATTGATTATATGCTGTTGTTTTTCTAGCACTAAGATGTATTCATAAGGGTTGCGTTGATTTACATTTCATTGTTGATGAGTATGGTATTCATAAAGGCGCCTTAAAAGTTTCTCTAGAGTAGCTGGTTTTGCTAGTTTCTGTAGAAGCAGGATGATTTGAGTCCGTAGAGAATCCCTAAAGTGGATTTGAGTGTAGCTTTTTACTACACTTTTGCAAACTCATTTCTGCCCAAAAATGCATTACGATAGTGCCTTTTTTGCACAAGCACATCTACATTTTCATACCCACCTCTATGCCTCTCCGACTCGAGAAGAGCTGAAATTTGAGTAATAAAATTTAGCCGGCATCAAATACGCCACAGGTTGCGATTTGGCGTCATCATTAATATTGATTCATCAGCATCAAAAGCAGTCGTAGATATCCAAGTATTCTAGAAATCTTCACAGATCTTTCTAGGGAGGTGGTTGGGATTTGAATGAATATCGCTCCATCTCATCCTCTAAGTTGTTCTTCTTGCTTGGATTTACACACTGATTTTTGCAGCAAAACCATTATCGTAATAACCACTATTCCAGCTTCGAATATTTCAGGTACTATAAATTTCACCTTAGTCCCCACTATACGAACACGTCTAATTTCTGGGCTGTCCCCGATAGGATTGCTATTTGGAGGAGGAAATTCAACTGCAATAGTTGGAAAGTGATTTGTGAAAGTGGAAGAGACCTCTTGTTTTCGATATTTCCTGGTCCACCAGGTGAAACACAGATCGCTGCTTTGTGCAGCAAGCCAAGCATTTGATTTATAATGCACGTTGTCATGAAAAATGGCATCACGAAGTTCCAAGCGCCGAGAAGACAACCACTCGTATCCAGACTGCAGGGGTGGAAAGTTGGATTTTCCAGTAAGCCTTTTGGAAGATTCCTTCATCATTTGGAGAATATGAGGATTGCTTACGAATTTTACGCAAGCATTTATAGACGGATCAATTCCACCGGAAAAAAATGTTCCATTTTAGGGAATCTTTTGCCTTTTTTTTCCCGAAATTCAAACAACTCTTCCAGTCCATCATATGAAAATGGAATATTCATCATCCAGCAGTGTTTGTGACATATTTTGCTAATTGTTTTGGTGGAAATATATTGATTGTAAAAACGCATCTCTTCAAAATCTGTTCAATTTCTAGAGCCATATCACACTCTATCGGGATATAGCGATAATACCCACGCATGCTACACTAAAGATGCGATATACTGGAAAACTATGATTTGCGTTGAATTAAAATAAGCACTTCTAATGAACCTATAAAAACTTTCCTCTGGAAACATCTTCTAGGGAAGCTCAGAGATTAATTAGCCTTGGAGTTCAATTGTGAGTTGTCAGGTAGCTTCATGTTTACAGCCGATAGTGATTCTTACAGCGAAAATAACCTCACACTTGTCTTTATTACAAATATCTACATGTTGCCATTATTACATACTCGCCGGGTCCATAAATGATTAAATACTATTGTCGATGAATTTCTTTCGCAAGCCAATATTGCGAACAATTTTCTTAATTAAATGTGCATTTTCTTGCATTAGTCTCGCATTGTTTAAATTGTTGAAATAATTTTCTTTAAATGGGAATGTTCCCGTTGCATTCACATATCGACCAGCGGCGGCCTCTCTTTCATCATAAATGATCTATCGCCGGCGGCATTGAAGCACTTCACGTCACGAGCTATCTCACATAACCTTTTTTTTTCAAAAAAAATCGTTCTATCTAATTTGATGGCGAATCGAGAACGTTTTCTTCAAAGTGTCAATAAAAGTGTTCAAATTCGTTTATCATTTAAGTTTTTTTTTCCTAAATATATTTTATGAATCGACTCATCGTCGTTCAATAATAAATGAGCACCGACAAATCGCATTTTCAATTCGTCGACGCATTTTCAATTCGTCGGCACATTCTTTTTCCATCGATGAACGACGTTTAACGAAGCGAAAAAAAAAACAACAAAAAAATAGAAAAATTGCACAATTGATATTCCAATATTTATCGTTTGCTGAGTGAAGTTTGCGAACAACGTTAAAAAATCTCATCGACCACACTTAACTTGTATATTAATTGATAATACTTAATCAATGCAAAAATGTGGTTTGCAAAACGATTTGTATTTCTGATATAGTGATAACAATTATAGTGATAGCCAATAATTAGTGATCCGATAGAGTAAAAACTAAAAATTAAAGGTGTGATGGATTTCGATGAAACAATTGCAGTTAGCTGCAATTAGTGAACTTCCATATTCGAAATTACAAAGGACTCATATTAGCGCTTGAGAAAGCTGAAATGACGAATACCTTGACCTTCTTAGCATCATACCATAAATATGGTGGCCAGCACCTCATTGAAATGAGGATATGATAGAAGATTTCACCGGAAACATATTCAGATCATTGCTGAAAGGTGATATCAAAGATTGCGCAAAAAAGTTTTCTCATGTCGATATATTTGAGCTAGAAATTGTGATATTTGCATTTCGATTTTTCTACAGTAAACGAACGAAGAAAACCTTCCTTCTGAAAATGGCCTCAAACCTATTCAGCTATTCATCTATTCCATAGAAAAAATTTCACCTGTACATTGCCACAAATGATAATGAGATCTAAGATCAACGCTATATTCCTTACGCGTTTTCTACATCATAGAAAGAGGATTATGCTGATTTTTAGCAATGAAATTGCTCAAGCTTCTTAATTTAGCAGAGATATTTCAATGTTTCCTGCATTTCTTAAATATTGTTTACACCTTTATATGAAACTGAAGTCAATTCAAATAGAATTCAACTCAAATATTTTCATTGCTATCTGCTCAACGATTAAATATGCTGAATAATCGCTACACAAAGACCGAACAATAGAACAAAAATACTTTTTTTTTAGAAATAGCGCGGATAAGCAGGATCGGCAGTGAAAAACAATTAAATCAAGCAATTACATATTGAATACAATCGAAAACAATCAGCATAAATGTCGTTGTTTAGAGAGTTAGAATGCATCATTCAAAGCGGAAATTAAGTATCTGTGATCAACTCAATTAGAGGTCCATACAGGTGAATCGTTGCTATTTACAGTAGTTCACTATCGTCGATTTCCAGGCTGAAAATGCTAACGAATATCTGGTTTAAAGCTAAAGACGCCTGAAGTTTTTACAAGCATGAAAGTTTCGCAACTCTACGACCTACCACCCAAGTGAATCAGAATCTACTCGATAGTATTAGTCAGAGAAACTATTCAATCCGTTGCTGTATCTATGACACATTATAAAAACCAATAAGAAAGCTAGTTTTACGAGTGAGTATTTACTTGTATTAGTAGAGTAAAGGTATTTCCAGATCAAACTTAATATTAGAATATGCAATGATATATGAGCTCATTTTCGATCAATACAATACAACAAAACATCAATTACGGTTGACATCAATGTGGAACACAGTACAACGATGCACTATACAATTTCAATGATAGAGTGAATGAACGATCAATAAAAGTGACAAAAAACATTCATATTTAGACGTTTCTAAATTAAGCTCCTAATAGTTGGTAATGAATAATAATAAGCTCATAATTTAGCCTATAAAGTTCATTTTTCAAGGTGAAAAATTTATGAAATATGTTAATGAATTTTGTAGGATCCACATTTTCTTTGCTTCACATACTCAAAAATTTCACTGAACTGATCAATGAATATAATGAGAAGAAACATTACAAAGTTAAGGTTGAATAATAAGTATACACGATTATGAGTCTTTTATCGGTATACGATCGTCATGTGCAACAATATCAAATGTCACACTCTATTACGCTTGAAATCGTCTCAATCGAAAAATGCACGATTGGCGAATGGTGAGCTGAGAAGTCACTCTTTTTATAAAGCCATCTTCAACTACCGCTTAATTTGGAACGGGTTAGTATAGGTGATGTCAATGGCAATGTAAAACAAGTATTTTCATCAAATTTTCTGCCTCAGATAGCCTATGTTTTATTGAGGTCCTCTAAAATGTGCAATCATTTCTCGATTAATAGTGCACTAGAAAAGCGTATGCCTATATTTTCTGAATAAAGAACAACTGTATTGCTTAAAAGGTTGCTTTAAAGAACAGATAAAAGATGCGTTTCCTCTTTTTTTTTTCGGCGATAGCTGATCCATATTGATGAGTGAACGAGCTCGTTGCTTGCCTTCCTAAATCATCTTCCAAACTGAAGTGAAACCTCCAGCTTCGCATTAACACTTAATAGAGTTTAAAGTACATTTTTTATGTGCTTACTTAGGACTCATTTGCATAAATTGCCCTTGAACCTATCAAGTAACAAAGAAGTGGCAAGTAAAATACCAAACAATAACCAAATGCTATCATTTGCTTATCTTTTCATGAACATGCGAAAATAAGAGTGCGAATGAACCGGTGATAAATGGATGATGCACAAGGAAATGGAACTACATTCGCGACAGCTGGTTGTGGATAGGTTTAACGCCAAACAAAAGAAATAGCCTCGCCTTCCTTAGCTAATAAAAACGGATGTGCGAAATATTAGAAGTGGTCGCTAAGGTATTCGCCATCGCAGATTGTCCGCTGAGATATAGGTAAAATTCCGATGATTCCAAAAGCATTCCTCTCTTGAAAATATGATGCATACTACTCCCAAACAAATCAAGAGAATATTGTTCATGCAAATTTTCCAAACGATTTTATGCCACGATTCTTATTGCTCTTATAGCAAGCAAAATTTGCATTTTCTGAGCAAAAATCAGCTCGCATTTGTCTAAACTGCATTGACTGCCATCTATTTTCTTTTTGATTTTATTTCAGGGCTTCAAATTTAGTGGTTGAACACAAAAAAATGACTGTTTTCTTAGTGGGTTAGTGAGAAATTATTTATAATACGTTATCACTGAAATTTTTATGAATTTGACAATTCAACGTTTGAGCTGCGTGAAGGTATCTACTTAAGATTTGGCACTCAATACGCGCCGAACATCATAACTGGCATAGGTGCACAACAACTTTCAGGAGGTTCGAACGGATAGTATCGAAGTGAGACTGTGGGATGTGTATGAAACGTCGGCAACAACGGCATCTGAAAGTCTGCAATGTATCCGGGAAGCTGCAAAAATCAGCATAAAAGCAGCATATTCTGATAAATCAACCTATTGGAAAACGTGCAGAAAATCATCACGAATATGCGCCTCCTGCTTTTCCGAGTGGATTCTTCCAAATGGATTTTCATGTATGAAGATAAGTAAGCAGAAATTTTATGAATCTAACAATTTCTAATTCAATAGAGCTATTTTACGGGCGATACAACTGTTCCACTAGTCGAGCATTCCTTAAATCCAATGGTTTCAATTTTGATTTGGCTTTAGAATTTGCAAGCGTAGAGGAGACTCTGAAGTTTCATCGCTTGACACAAAAATGCGAAGAGTTTGTTCATCTGATTTATAACGGCGAATCCAAAAGGAAGGTTCAGGTATTTTGAGTTGCTGAGGAAGGAAACTACCCATATTTCCCACCGGTAAAATTTGCAGCGCGAAAGGGCACTTCGATAAATGAGAATGAATTCCTCAGCTATCGTGAGTGAATGTTAAAACTCATCTTGGTTATGGCGAGCTTTGCTGAAATAACCTTGCAAAAATCTCATAATAACCATAAGGTTAGATTGGTTGCCGAAAACCTTGGGACCGAAAAACCAGAAAGGTTTGTTTGTTCGCAAGAAAAGATGAAGTAACCAATGTTAAAAATGAACTCAAGAAATCAAAATCCACTAAACGAAAAGATGTACTGCTAAATAGATTAGGCTTCGGGATATTCTGAATGAATTAACCAATGAATTAGGCTCGCAAAAGAACACTGTACTTGATAGCAGCATCGGCGAATGGCTGTTAGTCGTTTGTGCGTTGGATTTTTTGCGACGTTCGGTCACCTCTCATTCTTCTTCTCTATCGTTTGAAAGTTTTTGTCTTCGTTATTGAAGTCACATTAAAGTTGTCTCATAAACGGAAGCTAGAGATGGTTTAGGAAGCAAATATTTTTTTCGAAATACAACAGGTCTGGATGGAAATGGTGATCTCAAATGCTCGATAGATTTCATTAGTCATCTAAAAATTCTACATATTAAGAGGCAAACTTCATGCTCATCTGTATTCCAACGACTATTCGAAGCACTTCTACAAGAAATCATTACAAAATGATACATCCGTGAGTATATAACTTGCACGTTGTCCTAGTGCAGTTGGCAAGTGGCTTCGTACATAAAGCTATACTGAACAGTAGCTTTTATAGCGACTAGAATTCGGGTTTGGTCATAAGATGTTTTTCCTAAGGTTTTAAAACGAAACCTCAGGGAAAGGTTCTGGAGAGGAAGTAGAGGCATGAAACCTTTAAGTGCTATGGCGAATGGAGGAAGGAAGAAAGCAGGAGATGGAGAATGGAAGGAGAACGGGAACAAACAAGGTATTACATCTTGAACATCAATAAAGAAAACAGACCAGGGCAGGGAAACTACATCCGGACCGATACGTTCTAGAAGGGAGATGCCAGGCAGCACAGACACATTCTCAAAGAAGGATGTTTTTCACTGTAGTGATTATATGATCCCAATTTAAGCAAAAGAATTCGCCAAAAAAGAATTGAGATGACGTATAAGCGGTCGCATAAGTGCAAATCAGTAATAACTGAAAAAAAGGCACATTAATATACCGCCTCCTCAACCAGCTGATGAAATGTTTTCAAAAATGCTTCAGCGTATTGGATGTACTGACTTTGACTTCAGCATTTTTGCACAAATTTTGTTCTGTTCTATTAGTAATTTCAACCTTACTTCTCTTGGCTCTACTTTAGAGACCTTGATATTTTTTCTACATATGATATTTTGTCCTGCTCCGGCGAAGTTACATTTTCAAAGCTTGTTTTGACCAGGTTTTGACCGGATTGACCGGATAGCATTGACCACGTATATTCATTCTCTCACTGCAATTCCATAAATGCACCCTCACATATGCGCATCGTTATATATTCTTGTCTTTATTCACCAGCTTTGACGTATATATGGATTTCTTTGTGCGCTCGCATATATTCTCGCTAGTCTGTGTTTGTTATCGCATTTGTGCCTGAACATATATATATATATATATATATATATATATAAATATATATATATATATATATATATATATATCTGAATGCTTATGTATGTGTCAACCTACCCTATACCTTCGATCGCGTCATAGAAACGGGCTGCGAAACCGTAAAACTTAAGTGCACCTATATTAGTGCGTCCAGGTGAGCTAAAAATTTGCATGATTCAGGGCACTTTACAATTAATCGCGTTGCAAAACGTCTAAAAAGCGAATTCTTTATAAACGATTTGCACGATCTGTTTATTTCGATAATGCAATACTCTATTATTACGCTTATGCAATGCTTTTCAACGTCAACTTAGAAAACGAGTTCTATTGATAAGCGCAGTTGTAAAAGCGCTCCGGCATGTTGTTGCACTTGCCTAGGCAGATTTGTTTAAACAGATTTGCCTCTATCGACAAGGAGAGCAAGATGATCACTCGATAGCTCCATTCACGAATTACTGCCCCCCGGCCAGTTCATCAATCAATACCTCCCCTCTTCTCCTCCACCACACAGAATGAGGTACATCAACCTCTTCAACCGTCAGCCTTCAATCTCTCCTGCGAAACAACTGTCGTAGCTATGTCCTAGGCAACATCACCGAATTTTATCGATACAGCCTATGTGATTCGTGTGTTGAACCCCAGATACTTCTGTTTTTATCGATGTGCGTGGTTTTTCACCTGTACTTTATCTGTGTTTTCTATATCTACAGATAGAAAGGTGTTTACCTGTATTTTGCTTTCTTCAAGCTTCGTGGCAATTGCGATTCGTTCGCGAAACTCTTGATCAGGATAGGTGTTTGCCTTGAACGCCGCCTCGAGTATCTCGAGCTGCTCAGGCGAAAAACTTGTCCGACTACGACGGCTTCGAATTGTGCTTCCACTTGCTTCCTCTTCGCTTGTGAAGTGCTCCCCTAGAAAATTTCATTCACCTTTGTTTCACGTCATCTCATGCGTTCTTCTATGTGACACGTTTGGTCGCAGCGGGCCTGTCAAAACCGATTCGTCTCAATGAAGAAGTGGACGCTTTCATGTGCTAAAGGAGACACTCGTTCTTAAGGCTCGACATGTCATGCTGCCAGCTTTACTTTCTTTATGAATTGTTAGTTTCATGCTGCTGTTTGTGGTACTTCTGATGTTTGAATCCGTGATCAGTCATAACACTCACTATTTCCTGAAGTCAATGCATCCATCCTTGTTTTTTTTAGTTCTTCAAAAGTTCATTTTTTCGCTTACCTGTTTAGTATTCGATAATCATGCCAGCAACGAAGTCAGTAATCAATTAAATTATGCACAGTTAAATATAGGGAAGAATCCGCTGAGTTTTCGTTCTCAATGAGTTTTTCGTAAATCCGTTCAGCCCGTTAAACTCATACCAATTATCGCTAGGAGGATATCCGGCTAACAATAGGATACGTTCGCTGATGATGATGTTTTGCATTTTCCTTTGAGTACGAAAATCAAATAAACCTTTGCAGGTTTGTTCATTGCTCACATTGATATGCCAGCATTACAAATAAGAACCTGCACTAATTATTCGTAGGTTTCCTATCTATTCAACTCACCATTTGTGGGATTTCTTTTCAAAGATTCGCTCAAGCGCAGTATCTGGTCATTTTTGTCGGCAAATATTGTGGCATCTCGAGGATAACTGCGCGCAGAAAGTTCCTGCACATGTGAAGGGAAGGGAATGGAGAGGAGGGAGTATGGCGAATAGAGGATGTTCAACTGAACAGGCTAAAGTCTGCAAAGCTTCAAAGGCAGTAAACTTGAAAAGTAGTTGGCGTTTAGTGCTGTGCTAACACCTCCAAATGATTTAGTGTGCTACTCGAAACATACATGAGCATTGTGCCGTTCTCAATCCGTGTTACTCCTCTTAGGTATCTAGTTCCTGAAATTCGTGTAGAATCCGTTGATCAGAAAGGTAGAATAGATAACGTTGCTTCCATCGTTGTGACCAAGAAATGGAAATCTCGAAGTTCATTTACAAAAACGATATCCAATTCTATTCATTCATTCATTTCATTGGGACTTCAAATTCTCTCTCTTTAAAAAAAAGACTAAATTATTGCTGAAAATAACTTTTGATAAGTGGTTTATACGGAGACTAGTGTGAGTTTCCGCTTTCAACGAAACTGATCGAATGATCTTTCAGCTAGCTATTCGAAGAACACACAGAGAGAGAGAGAGAGATGGTCTCAAAAAGTTTCAAACTTAAGTTTCGAAAATTTTTAGTCGTTGGCGGAAATCCAACATCTAAAAATATATCGATAAATGCGCGCTAACATACGTTATTTAAAGTTCTGGAAAAGAATATGACTAAAATATACGCTATATGATGACTTCCCATAAATTTTCATATTGATTTATGAATCTAAAAAACGAGATATAAACCTCTGAATGTATCGAAAAAATTTGCATAAATTTTGTAACGACTGGCTGGCTTTTCATCATTTTCTATTGCGTTTTAGTGCATCAAGCACAGCGTAACAATTATGATTCCATTCTGAATATTATTGTAAAAAAAATCACCTAAATGAGGTAAAACTTGGAGCATTGCCAAAAAATCGCCTAAACACCACAATATATGATCTGATGTTTATAAGTGGCATTCTTCCTCATGTGATGGTTAGCTTCTGAGATCATGTAGAAGCCACTGCTTGACGAAGTTAGCGCTTCCTAATTATTATAACGATACTAAAATTTGGTGGCAATGATTGTTGTTATTTCGCTCCTCATATGAGTGAATTTCCACATAAGCACTGCACACATAATTCATTCAAGCACATTAATTAACACTAGTTCATCCCATAGTTCCAAGCATCGAAAATATTCGTCGCAGATCATTCATGCACCCACAAATATCTGCGCTTTCGAGTATGACGGCAGGTTGCAATGATATGGGGTGAAAATGGAATAAATGAGCCGTGAATTATTGATGCTATCAGCATAAATTGAATGCTTATAGCTTTGCATTAAGCTATTCCGTTCATTTTAAAGGGCTATTCAAACGCAGATTCAAGAGATTTCAAGAAAATTAAATCAGTTCATTTATTCGTCGTTATTTGCTGATGATTTAGATGACTGAATTTAGTGACTTTCATGTGTAGGTTCGAGATTTCTATCTTCAAAGGATTTTCAGTGCACTTCGGGACTTACAATCGCTTTTTATTCAATATGAACTAGATGATCATCTAGTAAAGTTGAGATTGTTAAATAAGCTGATGGATTTACTTAATCATGGAGAAATTTTCGGTGAAAAATTGAATTCCACACTGCCTGTATGCAAATTTTTTCGAAATTTATGAAGCTAAACAATACGCGCGGCTAAAAATCGATGCAGTCGCACTTTTGCGAGAGTTTTATAATTTTTCATTACTAAAATGTTCATCGTCACATAGTATGTTTTCGGAAATGTTTACAGATTACAAATGCTATAATTTTCTTATTGCGCACTGAACCAATGAAATATAATTCCGACTAGAGAAGATAAAACTTATCACTCGAAAGAGAGGCACATAAAAACTTCAACAAACCATTGATAAGAGATTGCAAAATGCTCACGACAACACTTCCGATGCTTCGATCATCATTTTTTTCTTCGGTTCTTGATGTCTATTGATGTTTATATCTCCTTGTATCGCTTAAAGTTTACACTCCTTGGAAGCTTTGTATCATCTTATCGTATAACATATTCATCTTTTGTACCGTTTTCCTTGAAAACTATACTCACTAGCATAACCGATTTTTATGCTGTGCTTTAATTTTCCTCTCATCTTCCTCGGTTCTACCTCAATTAAGCGCAATTTTTGTTCGATAGTTGATAAACAGCTTCAATAGATCTCAAAATTGCCTGCTATTGAACACTAACTGATAAAATGAAAAGAATGGTAAACCTATTTTCTTAAGAAATGATTTCAAAAAATAGTTTATGCATTTTTCCGTTAATAATATTTGCCTCACATCTAAGATCTTTTAAAGATGAACTTTTAATCATCCTACCATTTTAAGTACAGTAATTTTATGGAAATGAAGATATATAGTGAAGAAGCACGTGATTACGGTAAGCAATTTACCCATAAAGAATTTAGAGAAATGATGCGTACATCGACGAATGACAATAAAAATTGTCAACGTAATCGGGTGACATTTTTTGTTGCTCTCTTCTTTCAATTCAAATATGTAACCGTTGATTTGCATCACTTAACGCAATGAATTGTGCAAGCGAAGGCATTTCATAGTGAACAAAATTGCCGTTCTAATTGCCGATCAGCAAAACTGTCATTGAGATGAACAAAGTGATACTTCTTTGCATCTCATTGTACGCTCTAGTCGTTTGCTTTCTTTTTTTTTTCTTCAGTTCCTATTCCTTTTCTCAACATATTGTCTTTAGCTCATCAAATGCAAGTGCCTTGGACAATCATACATACACATACATACGCATAGACAGAAACACAAACACACACAAACACACACACAAACAGGCACACACAAACACAAGGACGCAATCAAACGCTTGTCGCCTGGTAATTACGCGTTACGTCTACGTGTATCGATGTCATTACAGTGAGGAAAAATCATTTCGGCTTTGATTGCAGATTACATAAAATGAAACGATATGTTAAATAGATCCACACAACTTTTTAGAGCATCAAATTTACGAAATTTGACTCGAGCTGTAGTGGGGATGGGGGGGAGGTGGGAAGGATTCGTAATCAATGTATGAATCATTTTAGGTATGATTCATAGTATTTACTACTGTAACAAGTGTTCCATTCTCTGAATAATCTATGCTCACAATTTTTGATATCTTTATAAATGAATGTAATATTAAGAAACGTTAGTAAAAAGAAATTCCGATTAATTCACACTTTTTGATTGCTGAAATCCTTCTTTTTAAGCGCATGATTACCCATCCCAAACTCATACAACGTGTTTTACTTTGCAGGTTTCAAGGTAGTCAGCAAGATAGCAGATCATAGATCACTGGCTACATTACAAGGATATGCAAAGTGGAATTGAGAGTGAAACACCGGCTAAGAGGGTTAATAACTGAAATTGTTTTTTTAAGAGCGACTTAGAGATATGGAAGGATCGTTTAAGAAATCTTCCGGAGCAAAATAGTAATAAAGAATTTTGTAGCCGCAAGCAAACAACATCGCTAAAACGCGGAGATGGCATGTATGCAATATGAAAAACGGGAGTCCAGAAGCGCAACCAATCGAATAGTTGAACGGCGAACGTCCAAAAACTGAAGGACTTTGCAAAGAAGTCCAAAACTCTCGGTATGATCGGCTTCCACAAATTCTTCACCTTTTCTTTTTTTTCACACAGAAATCACTCCGCTTCGCAAATTTCCAACTTATTTTTTTCATATCTTCCATGCGGACGATGAATATATGAATCAAAAGAGCGTAACAGCTCCAATTCATATGAACTTTTTCTCTTTTTGTTTCACTCTAGCATATAATTCTATCTTTAAAAAAATGACCAGTTCTATGGTGAACAATGGAGATAGCCTAGACGCTGCGAAATTTCACATTTCGTAGTCGAAGAAGAAAACTGCTCTAACAAATGGATAGAAGCAGATTGGTTTCTTTTAGTGTAGACTTTTGCAGGTTTGCTCTTTGAATTCTGCTTGAAACTCATGAAAACATTTGAGCTCAGCCTAGCGCTCGCTAAAAACAGGTGTTACTTGACTTAGTGTTGGAAAAGGATACCAAGAGAAAGGGATAGTTGCTCGACATTGCTCTTGCCTATGCTTGCATCAAGCTTATCGTATTCGTTGCATTTGAAGTCAGAGAACGTGCTTAACAATGATTGTAATGCTTGGCCACTGATGATTGGCTTGTAGATCTTTTCCTTATTTAAAGTGCTGTGGATCTCAAGCATGAAAATACGCCTACGATAAGAATAAACTTAAATGTCACTCTTCCCTCCTTATCCTTCTCCTCCTTCACGTCCAAGATATTAGCGGTGGAATATGCGTAATGCTGAATTACAAGACGTAGTATCATTAGCAACGAACAAATTTTGCAATCGCAACGTAAAACTGTAAGGATTTCGCAAAAAAAAGATTGATAATGTTCACTGCTCAAAAGCTGAAGTGAAGTTAAAAACAAGTTGGCGATAGGATGAAAACTTTGAATCCCTCAAACCCTTCAAATCAAAAAGTGCCAGAAAATGTCTGGTAATCGGAAATTTTGTGGTGAAATTTGCATTATAATAAAATCAGATCATCTGAACTCCCTCTGCACAGAGTAACAGTAACCGTCAGTGGAAACAAATTTTCGAAGCGTGATCCATTCAATCTGTAAATGTATAAGAATTTTGCATTCAGTGCAAAGAAATTCTTAATTACGACTTTCTTGTTATCTACTGAATACCTTAGGTGGTGGCAATTCAAAAGTGTTCGATTTTTTTCCCGGGCAGGCATCTCTGTTGAAAATTCAGAATTATATGACAGTTTTTTTAAAGTTCGATGTGCTGCAGGAATCTGATATCTATAAGAAGCCCCGAAATGACCATTGTTCCTGGACAGCGTTGAACACGATGCCTTACCTCGAAACAACGATATAGTTTAATGAGGTAAGAACAAAAACGGGTTGATTTGTAAGTAGCTGCCGAATGTGTTCTCCACAAGATAAGATTTCTTTTTTTCCCTTTATTGTAATTCGGCCTCCCCCTAGAGCATACAAGTTAGCGCTTGAATAGCAGAAATAAAGAGAACATTGCAAACTTAGACATTAAGAGCAAATTTTGTCTTGCCAAATAAATGCACTTAAATCATTCCATCATATAATGCTAGCAATTCGAGACAATGTTTCATGCTTTGAAATAAGGCAAATAAGGAACGATAAAAAGTTACTTGCAGAAAATAGAATGTTTGTGTGGAAGAGTGCACTCTTATTCATTATATAGGAATATTGATGGATTTTTGGCAGGTGAGACATCATGGAAAGAAATATTAGTGTTGTTAGAAGATGCAAGAATATGCTGAATGTGTTCACTTACCATGATGATCGTTGAGAATGTCTTCGATACTATGCTTCAAAAGAGATTGTTTCTGTGAGCGTGACGTTGATCGGCACAATGCGGCGCTTCTGAATTCTATTTTTTGCATGATGGTGACAGCCATTTGTCCCGTAGAGAGAATTACAATGAACTTGTTGTAAGGCAATTCCAACATGTTTCCAACTGTATGGAGTTCCTAATCGCAAAGGAGCCTCAACAACAGCAGCATACAGGAACAATCCGCATCACAGCATATGTGTAGATGTGGCGATGTAAGCTGTTCGAGGTCGCACTTATTTGTGCTGCTGGTCTGTGCGGCTAGTTCGTTGAAACATGAAGCGGATGCGTTTTATGCAAATGCTTTGATGTAAATAATTTCGCAGGTACAAACATTGAGAGACATAACTCAAATAAACGAGCAACAAAAATATTGCATCCAAAAATACCCATTAAATGGTCATTGATATACCACAATGAGGTCAGAGGTGGGAGAATTTTGTCGTCATGCAACGATGTAAAAAAATCTCCAATGACCTGAACCATCGAAAATTGTGAAACATCGTAATCTTTCGAAGTAAAGTGCTCGAGCAAAGCCCGCAAAAATGACCTGTACCGCACAACAATCATGTTTTTGAATGTTCATAATTCCGCCACTTAAATGAACAAACTTCGCCAATTCTTGCATAACTACTTATTTCTCGTATGTTCGACTTGAAGTTTCTAGCGCTCGAGATGGAGTTCGCAGATGAGATTTCATAGATGACCAACCTGAGGTACTTGTGCACCGCCGACACGGTTGGAGCGTTATTTCGCGAACAAATTCCCCTCTCAATTAAGCAGGAACGAATCTCATTCGCGTTTATGGATGGGCATTCTCTACATATGCTCGCTATGTGCTCTTCAACTGCGGCCAAAACCTTTCGAGATCGTGGACTACCTCCGATCTGTAAACACAGATATCTTGATTCGAATCAAATTAAGGTCAACTTCATCGACTTCTATACGATCGCTTGATGCCTGCAGTGGCGATCCTTCGCCATGTTCTAAGACAGTCAGGAACGTTATCCTATTCAACAGCCTTCTTCACTGAGAGGAGTACCGGGATATTACAAGAGCTCCCTCGTCGCCTAGGGTGAAATTTGTGTGAGGAAGAGGGGAGTGTTTTTTTTGTTTGAATTACCGGTAAGGTTGTTTCCTGGTAGGCGTAGACGTTATTTGGCTACCTGCGTTTGCTCTCAACTTCGTTTTCAAAGAGCACTAACCTGACCGGGTGAAACTGATCCTGTTTCTGCGTATCTGTACAAAATTTTCGATACGCATCCGTGTGACACTCGCAATTGTCGACTGATATGGCATGGCCTACAAAAAAAACCTTTACCGCTCATTAACTAAAAAAAAACCTTTACCGCTCATTAACTAAAAAAAACCTTTACCGCTCATTAACTAAAAAAACCTTTACCGCTCATTAACTAAATGCAATTACTAAAGAACACTTTCAGGGTTTTCTAGTATTGGTGCTGTCAAATCTAATAGAGGTGTTCATGCAATGAAACTTGTGTTCCATATCGATTCATATTAGCATTATGCGTGGGATATCAGTGTTGAGTCAACGAACTTCTATGAATGCGTGGGCCATTAATGTCGACGAGAGCCACATGGATTTGTTCAATTTGTGTACCTTCCCGACATACATGTGCAGCACTTCTGAACTGGCACATAAGCTTGATCACTTATCCAATCGTACCCTATATCAACCCATTTAAAGAGTGAATATAGCACAAAAATAAAAGGTGAAAGGATATGAGCTGTAGAATCTTCCGCTAACAATATTAAGTGGCTATTCAACGATTTTGCTGCCAAAATTTATAATCGTCATATATTTGCAATTTTCCCAGCTCGAAGCAATGTACTAATAAACTCATCCGTATATATGGAAGACTGGTGATTCCCCATTGCCATAATCAGAGAAAATTTTGAACATTTGCATAAACTATATCACGATTATGCGAGTTTAGAAATGAATTTCGGATATTTTTCAGGGGGATGATGTTTGGGGTGCTCGTGGTGTTTTTCAAAAGTTTTTTAAATATATTAGCACAGTGAAACAATCTTCTATCTTTTCGCAATACAATCGATAATGATCATCATGGGGAATTATAGATGCAGTGTCTTAATATGAATTTTCTTTATGCAATGACCATAAAGCCACTAAAAATAGAAAAGAAAGAAGACAAACTTCACTCCATTGGTGGCCATTTCGATGATTTTTAGACGAATATGTTGTGGAAGTGGGCGTCCATTTATAAATAGTCCACCTAGTTGATTCACTCTTCCCTGAAAATGAAATAAGCGATAGGAAAGTGGGAATGCTCGAAGAGATTTGATTCCGATGATACTCCAGAAAGTCATTTGAAGTTCCTATATTTCTTATTAAAGAATGTAAATATATGGAATTTGAAGTTGTGTAAATATATGGAAAGTTTTGGCCAATGATTAATCCATTGGAAGAATTTCGACTTGCAAGAAAAATCCTTAGAATCCTCAAGAAATTTAATCTACTGGATATGTAAAAAGCAACAGCACGGCACATATGATCACCAACTTAGTCATCCGTTGCACGAGTTTTAAATCTAGGAAGTGTTATTTTTTCCCGGCAGGAAAATATTTTAAATCTCCAGTCGGCATGCTCTCAAGCCGAAAAGGCCAGTTGTTGGCACGGATTTTTGCCAACAATTCTATCAACTCTTCGAGACGCTTTTGTATCCAGACAAAACGAGCCTTGCACTGAACAGCACATTAACACAGGCCAATAATCAACCGTTTACTCGAATGATTTCTAGCCATTGCACTATAAAGAGAAAACCATTAAACCACCTAGTGCGTCTGCATAACAATATAAAATTCCAGCAGTATAAGCATAATTTCAGGAACGGTATAACCAGGAAGTTTCAAAGCACTTACCTGTCCCATAATATTGGTGAATGTGATCGTTCGTGTATCGACAGCCATTTCTGAACAACTTCTAAAGTGACAATTAATGTGTGGTCGATTTTGAGTTTGAGGGTAGAACTAAGATGACATTGCTGACAGCACATTGTTCGATAGACATTCGGCAATCAACCAATCATTTTTTTCGCTCCGCCCCATTGGCTGTGCTCTTCAACGATAGTTCAATATCCACCGTATTTCACGCTATTTTTCGTTGGATTTTTCTTGATGATTTTCGTCTCATAAAACGAAGTTATTCTATTCAAAGCTATTGTATGTTTTCCCACTTGTGACGCTTCTCAATCATCATGCCTACCGTGCATTCTTTTCGTAATTTTGTTGGTTTTGTTGTTGATATGAAGTAATGATCGTAATTTAGTTTTTTAAGGTTTTACTTAGTTTGCTAAGATTGTTGATCGAAGGCCGAAGTGGGAATTCGTGCAAGAGTTTCTCTGAACCTGAGAATTGAATATATTCTTGATTTTATGCTCAAGCATTTCCACTCTCTTCTCTTTCACTCTAGTTCAGATGTTCTCGTTTTTATCGTGGCTTAAATTCGTACTGCAGAAGCAAAATATGGAGACGTCATTTCTGTGTATAGGTATATGTGTCTACCTCCATGTCTACCTACTCGCCACAACACTTTAAAAATGTAACCATCAAATTTGTCGGGTATCATCTACGCCATATTATGCCTTATATATTTTTTTCACTGTCGAATATGAAGTGAGCCACACTGAGCTCAAAAATGAATATGAAATGAGCCATATTGAGCTCAAAAAAGGAATATGAAACCTAAGTATTCGTGGAAGTCTGCAGATGAACACAGAGTTTCGAGTACCTCTGAAGAGAATATACGTGCAGTCGTCTTTATTTTTATATTCATATTCTTGCAGCAGAATATTTTGCATGAATCATAATTGGCGATGGATATGGTGATGATCTGCATACATCGTTGTCACACACACTTTTATGAGAGAAGAGCACAACAACCTTTCGTGATCTTTGAGTGAGAGGAGATAAGAACTGTCATAAGCGTAACGTTATAACGACGCTGTCACTAACTTTCACCTCTCATTGAGCGAGTTTCACCTCGCTTTAGCACTAACCGAAGATTTTACTTCGTTTACAAGAGAGTTTTATCTGTTGTGCTACCGGCAATGAACTATCTTTACTCTCCTTATTTAAAAAGTGGAGTGCAGCAATGTCATGCCTTTCTCCTTGTAGGTGTATGCGTCCATCTGTCCTTTTGGCAACTTCATCTCAACATTCACCATAGCTAGAATTACAAAATTCAGTGGGTGCAATTCATTCCATACGAGGATTCGGCTACTTTGGCAATTACATCTGTCAATGGATTTTCACGCATATCGTAGATGATCGGATCCTCTGCCACAAGTAGTCATGCTCGAAATGCTAATATACTATGAAATTTAGCATCCGCAACCAGTTAGGCTAGAAGTGGGTGGCATTATCGCGCAACGCTTAACTTTTACTGTAAATTAGCCCTTTCGAGGATTTTATGAGCGGAAGTAGGAAAAAGTATATCATGCTAGCTCATTTCAGAGTGCTTTCACGACAGACCTACGGTCGATCGTAGAGGAAAAACGAAACATGCAGAAGATTTATTTACCTGTTCGTTCACTGAAAGAAATGAATGATTAGCACATCTGTTGGCTTGATGATGGACATTGCGAAACGGTATATGATCGCATTTCATTTGATACGTTTCGTTGTTTTTTATGCTGCGTCATCGAAACCGAAGTGATGAAGTTCGTGGAAATCGTCTTTTACAAGTCCCTTCTTCCCCTTCCTCCCTCCGCTTCTCCACTCTCCCCCCAACAATTAAAAAAAGAGAAAATATGCGTGCTACAAATCAGTCCTTGCAAAGTACAGGCTACGGCTGTTCACAATTATAGGTGCTACATATTTCGCGTCCCCAGGTGATTTGCTTTGAAGACTCCATAAACTGAAGTCTCTTTCTGCTTATTTACTGTTCCATTGCTCATCTCTTTTCTACCAGTCCCGAATCGCTCACCGCTAACCTATGACTGACTAATTCCGCATGCGCGCTTAATATGCCTGAAATGGTTGGGAATGCAACAACCAGTGATGCACGACTCCGATATAAAATGCAATGACGTTACTTTATTTGAAACATGAAATTCGAAATTCATTTACTAGGATCGAACATCACAAAACAGAACTCAGTCCCTTCTCATCGGACAGGTGATCTTCTCAATTTCGATTCCTACCCTAGTAAGGTGTACTCTCCGTGGCAATTTCTCTCTTATTCTAGTTTCGAAATTCAACTATTACAAACAACTTCGATATTATTCACTGGACAAAACTTAAACGTGTTATAAAGCTTTTATCATGCATGCAGCATATTCGTTTGCAGAACGCAGTCGTATTGATGGTGATTTTGGTGACAATTTTTCCACCGTAGCATTAATTTAGCTATACCTGCTAACTTCATTGCAGCTCCCTTATTATCTCGCTTTCATGATCTCGTTATTGTTAATGGTGTGTGTGACTCTCTTCGTTACAATCTTCCAAACTATATTATGGCACAGCCGTGCGGTTATTATGGCTTAGCCTCTAGTTATAATAAGATTGGTCATTGTTGCATCAAAAACGCCAAGTATAGTACAGGATGTCGAGGATATATTGCTCTGCGTATTTAGAGGACATATTGTTTTCTCTACAATCACAATAATGACTGCGTTTGCAATATGTGGCTTTGATTACTTTCTCTCATATGGTTTATTACAAAGTGAAAAATACGTTGTAGCGTTTCATGGCAACGGTTGTTAATAGGTGGGAACGCAACAGTACATACCGTGCCATCCTCTTTTGCACGTATCATTGCTTAGTTCATGCCTTCTTACTTGTTCACATGCCTCAATTGATCGACCATACAGCTGTTGCAACTTGAAAAACTTACTTCAATCAATTTCTGCCCAGTGGTTCGCTCTCAACAATGTTGTAGTGGTTAGGAGGATGTGATGACTTGAAAAGATCACCTTTAAATATGCGCATAATGAATATCGTCGATTTATTAGAAGATTTTCGCATCCGCATACTAAATATGAGTGTCACTGTTTCTTCACCATACTTTCGCCTAAAGAATCACGGTACAAGCACTTAAATATAGAATGATCATTCGCTTGTTGTTGAACCGATTATCTCCGTCATAGGCACAAAATATTGCAGAGAACGAATGCATTTATGAATTAAGGAATGCGCTATGTGACTCCCGGGCAGAGTACAGATAGCCTTTGGGTTGTAGTCTATATAGTGCAGAAATTGTTGATAGAACCGATGAATATTTCGATGTCACACCTATTGAAATGTTCAATGTGAGCAATATTAATAGGAGCAACTTAGTTAAGTTTAATATTTCAATTGTCATTCAAAATTTCGCTCAAATATTTAAAAAAAAATGCACTTGACGAAATGGTACGATATCACTGATGCAAATACTTCCTCTATCATCTACAACTTATTGCTATAAAATGTTTCCTTGCAATTAGGAGTCTAATAGTTGCACTTGATTGCAAATTTCACATATTTCAATTTTCCTACCGATTTCCACGTCTAATAATAATTACATCCATCACTAGAGCGGAAAACACACATGAAAAGATGACTATACAATTGCACGTTTTGTAACGAATTCTTTAGTGCACCTTGCGTTTACCAATACTACAAAGGTGCTTAGTGTCGTTTCAGATGTGTCTGTCAATCATCTACAACACGCAAGCTGAAGGGAGATGTTTATCGGGACTCTTGTTGACGCCTGGTCATATGCACGCTCAGAGAGTTTTGGGCTGCGACGAATAATGCTTCGAAATATCCGTGATATTTAATATGCATTTGCTTGAAATACAAATTTTAAAAAAATAATTTAATTTTTTTGATGAACTAGACATAATGAAGGCATTGTTAGACGTGGACCACCTCATAAGGTGAACATTGAATATGTTTTCATGCAGGTGCGATGAAATGAAGCAATGTTATGGAAAGTTTTTCTACAAATGAGTAAAGTTTTCTTCAATGATCGCTATAAGCGGAGATTCCTCCAATCAAAAAACAAAAAAAAAATGTCAAAAAGACTGAAACAACTAGTCGACATGAATAAAATTTCAAGTTTAGAGCTCACTAAATCTGTCACGATATAAATGTCCTTGTTTTTTTCTTTCTTCGCGAACAACATAATTTAATAGCAAAAAAAAAGAGCATCAAGTGGTAAATTCGATGAAATTAATTGCATCGATTTATGATTGTAAATCAACGAAGAACTTGCTTGAAGAAATTCATTCAACAACACTATAGCTGACGATTAATAAACTATCGCTTAATGGGTGTTTCGTATAGAGTGAATTTCGCTCCGATGGCGGCATTTTTTCATTTAACATTTTCGTTTATATTTCAATGTTTTTTTTTTCATTACGAGCCATTGAATGCAGTTTTTTTGATGGTCGAAAATCTGCGCTTGCGCTTAGCATGAAACCAACTAAAATAAGTCGGCAAGAAAACTCCATATGAAATACATCAACAATCAAAGAAATAAAAGCTCATCGACGGCGATGAGATATTATTTGTGTATCTTTGAATTGTGCAAAATATCTTTTGTGCTATACTGTACGAATATTCCATATGGGAGGACTAATTGATTGAGGCAGTTGCAACCACTAGATTGTCTACTCTCGGGCAGCTAGTTCCACGTATTAAAAAACAAAACAATACTTCAGATTTGCATTTGCAAGCCCATGATGTACAACATGTTTAATATTTAGGTTAATAGTGTGCATTTGAGATGCACGAATGAATCAATGCTAAATTTTATATCATTCTCAATGAACTTCACTATAGTAATGTTCTTCGACTCTTTTGTTGAAAAATATAGATAAATTGGTGCACCGACGTGATGAGGCGTGCTGCTGGCAGCATAATGCATGAGTGCTGAAATCTTATAAACATAGGAAAGAGCAAAGATCGGCAAAACATATATAGCATTTAAAACTAAAGTCCAGGAATAGCAGAAAATCAATAACGGCGAAATGTCACGAAATCAGCTGAAAGTGCCACTCAAGCCATAAATAATCCCCGAGACTGTAAAGTTCTATGTTTTCCTAATAGGCCCCACTGAGATTGCAATATTTCAGGTCATCAGGGAGGGAGAAGGTAGAATGACCCTATGTTTGCTGGAGAGAATTGAATTTGAAGTAAGCCTATGATAAGTGAGAGGGTGAGGGGGGCAGGGGTGCGATGAATTTGCGAAAAAGCGTCTCCAAAAGGGCGTTTGTCGTTAGCGGGAATGTTTGGATACGACCTAATTTGAGTATACCCCTCATCTCTAATGAGAGTCTGCTTGCTTCGCACAAAGAGCAGTTTTACTGCAGAATATCGTTTTTGTGGCTTATGATGGTCATGTGCCTTTCCCTGCGAAACACCGCTGAATATTTTTGGAAAATGAAACAAATATTCATGAGCCAAGACAGAATTATACTGGCCAAGGCGTGGGTAAAATGGAAGAGGGCGATTTATGTAAATTACCTCCCTATATTCCTATATACACAGGAAACTTCAGATTTACACAATATAGCCAAGCGCCACTCATCTGCACCATATCAGAGAATACAAAATCGATTGTTGAGGAAATTCGAATGGGTGAGAGATATGGGAAATGATTCAGTTGCTGTAGAATTGATATTTTTATCACCAGCAATCGTTGATAATTTCAGCGAGAAGCTTCGATCTCAAAAGGCTGTCACATGCTTGCGAATCACTAATAAAGCGTTGTGCAATGATTGTTTCATGTAAGACCTATTCTTATAACTTCTGAATTCATTTCTTACATGAGTTCCAATCTGTAACAATTGTTCGATGAGGATATATCTTCCTTATAATTAGTGCTTCCTGCTCTCCCAAAGGTGCTATAGGATGGAGATAAGGTAACAGTTGACATATGTGCTACTGTATGCTCCCATTCGCTCTGTGGTAGATCTCATTGTCGTGAACATAGAGTCTAATTAATGCTTGCAAGGTGCATGACAAATACGCGAAAAATAATTATTTATTGCGCAGATAGTTTTGTTCGCATGCCATTCCACTTTTTTTTTCGTTTTATTTCGCTCAAATCATAGTGATATGTCGCTTCATCAAAACATCAATTCGCTTTCGGCGTTCAACGATTCGTCAATCATCAACCACAAGGAAAACTCATAGCCCACATTATTGCACCCATAGCCCTTTGTGCGATACATTCCAGGGAATAAGTAAGGCGCAGGTAAGCACATAGGTAATTAGGCACATAGGTTAGCGCACAGATTACTTTATATCGAATATGCTATACTCCTGTGAAGCATCTGCATTATGAATGAAACAACTCGGACGATATAAATAAAGCAGCAAGTTGAAAATGCGCCTGTTAGCTAGCACAGTATGCGCTTTCGCACCCTCGCCTATTGCAATAATTCATTAACAGCGACATATTAATAAAGCACTTGCAATACAGTATTCACATTTGACCACATTTGACTGTCCATACAGAGTTGCTTTGTGAAAGATCATTTTTCTAGGCGAACGAACCCTAGAAAAAAGATCATTTCTGATTATATTGAAAGATGGTCCTATGTTGAAAACTCTGCTAAAAATGACACGATATGAATTCACAGTAGCTCTCTAGTTCAAAAATCAGCACAATCAAACAGATATGCGCATGCACATATATTAAGCCAAATGTTTGTTTATTTATTCATCTGTATTTTGGGGAGGCGACGGCACATTCCACCAAAATTTGAAGGCGCTAATTTGTGCCAGCTTTCCTAGCGCGTTCCTCTACTTTTGCCTTTGCGCTCATTTTGAAGCATTGCTTTCGACAATTCTCTGAAGAAACACCTTCCCTTGTAACGATGCTAGTTTCGCATTTTCAGTTTGCGACGTCGCATTGATTATATGCATACTCTCGCATATTAGCATCGTCATTGGTTCGCTCATGTACGTTGATTTTTGCAATGTTCCCCTTCCGCATTGTAATTACACACTTGAAGATGGTACAAATGAGAGGAGTATCACTGAGGTCGTTGCTTCGTCGTATATTTGATTACCTTTTTAGCAAATTTTGTATTGCTTGTCACGATCAGCAGCCAACATGCTTCTAAGAGAGAAGAGGAAATTTTCATCCCCAACTTTTCAAGATCATAAGTNCTCGAATGAACGGCAATAGCGCCATTGAAAAATTTTCGAAGATGCAATTTCTCGTGACACGTGAACGAATGCGAGGCGCCGGCTATCACACTTTGTAATTCCGGAAGACTATCGGTGATTCTTGAAGTGAGCTAAGCGGCTCCGATTTTTGTAACGTAGCACATCTCAGCAAATTGCTCCCATATCATCTCCAGTTCAGAATCATGTAATAACGTGAGAAAACAGTGAACTGAATAGAGGGGTCCTCATTTTTGAAAGTAAGAGCTGCAAGTCACAGAAGCCGACAAACGACTGTCAATAGAACACTAGTTTCGGGAAAATCCTCTCATAAGAAACAATTCTGAGGCAGAAAGTATTCGCTCGTAGACAGCCGGTTCAGCTGCTGCATACATATTAACTTCACTAATGCTCTCATGAAAGAACAACGAAATGCACAGGCGACTTTAAAGCGTTTGTGCCGTGAAATATCGAGTTTTTCAGGGGCACTCTCAATTCGTACTTGTTTTTCACAGACGATAGTAGCACATGCTGTCAGAAAGCATGATCTAAACTTGTGAGCTCATTGATTATAGGCTATTGTAAGCTAGTAGCAACTACCAACATCAGACCACCGAAGCACAAACGGGGAAAATATTGCACAGTCGTTCAAAACCAACATTTGAACGAGTGCTTAGTTATGTAGTAATTGATTTTGTGTGAAGCATTCAGCCGTAAAGCGTTCGGATCCGAATTCACTGTGATAAGGTTGCATAATGTTTACGAATCTATTTAAAATTAGGTCGTGTTGGGCTTAAAACATATAAATGTGTCAAGCTTTTAGCGTGAAAGCAAAGGTTTCAACATCATAAATATAAAAAGAACTAGCTAGTTACAGTAATCCATGGCCAATATTCCAACAGTCTTTGTCAATAGTGCTGAAAGTTTTCCTATTGTCACCCAAGGCGGAAATATGCTCGGTTGTTGCTAGATATCAAAATGCCATGCCTGCAGTAACATCCTAATCCAACTTAAGCGGCAAGATATGCAAATTTCTAAAGGACAACAACTTGTTGAATCAACTCAAACTTTCGCGATTGATAACGTCAACGAGTGCTTGGATTAGTGATTATTAAAATCAATCAAAGAATAAAGACTGATATAGTGCATACTGGTTGTACCAAAGCTTTCAATGTTGTTTGCCTTAGCAAGTTTTTGCAGAAACGAAGAGCTTATGATATTTAAGATTAGCTCTTGAAGTGGCTTAGATGTTTTCTTGTGAGTTGATGCTTCATCGTGAGAGTAGAGGATTTATTTTTCATCTGCGATCACATAAAAAAAACTTTCCAATCTGCGCTCTACTATAAGAATGATTTATTAATAAAATATCAACGAAATGCTAAATTTTAGAAAGTTGATGCAACAATATGCTGTAATATATTTTTAAACCGTTGCTTTATCATATATTCCTGAACGATATTTTCTTTTCGGATTATGTATATTTATGTTATTCTTTAATTGCACTAATTCATTCGTTTATGAATAAAGAATATATTCTTCGCCTTCTTTTCGTGACGAAAGTGTGCTTAATTGATTGCTCTTCATATTGCGCATAAATGATCTACTAGATGTTCGTAGATCATTTTAAAGTAAATCGTAGTTTGTATGACCCCACTATCAATTCTCATATTTTGTGAAGCGGTATCAATGCTTTTGATGAGTGGTCGAAATATTTGACAACAAGAGGTCTTCTGCTAGAGATGCCTTATTCTTCTTGTTAATTACCAGTGCAAATGCTTTCTACAGTGATGCGACAAAGTTTCGCCGGCTATCTATGATAGGATTGGCGATGTTGGAGTCAACAATTGTCCCCATCTTTAATGAAATTTACAATGCACTGAAATTCCTGTAAAAACATTAAGAATAGCTACTAAAGTCTGCGGTATGGTCCCCTCCTACTCACCTCGCTTTGCACCTATCGATGGAAGAAGTCAGTTCGCCCTCAAAGAGTAGTCAATCGACCAAAGATTTACAAACATCATACATTGCGAGCTAAAAATCTTAACAATTGGCTGCAATCTTTTAGCTGCTTCATTATATACCTGTATTTGTAGACCTTTTATACGTTGTCATCTGAAGTATTCTTCGTGTTTCATCGAAATTTTTGCACTAATTTAGCAAAATAAAAGTCGTCCAATTTCAATATACATTGTTTCATCAAGCTAAACTCTCACTCAGATTGCATATTCATTTCACTTAATCAAAAAATTCAACAAGTAGCGATGTTGCTAAACGAATTATTTCTCTATTTTTGCAGCAATTGCATATTTATGCAAAACTTTCTCCGTTTCTCACTGCTATTGTATTTGTGTTATTGTTCTTTCTTGTCGGACTATACATTCTCTCAAAAAATTGATCAACGAATGAATAATTTCAGCGAAATTTCAAGAAATAATTGTGTTTAGTAACGATAGGAGATGATCGATTTTGTGGAACAAACGACATTTTTGACACCTCTGATCAATGGAAAATCTTCTTGTCCTGGGAGCAATTGTTTGCTGATGGGGTCGTTCGAATCGGAAGCAGGTAACACATTATGATCTCATCAATCTTTTCATCATGTGATATCGAGATCATATATCACTAAAATCGGAGATAGCATATTTGAGTGATCGATTTTGTGGAACAAACGACATTTTTGACACCTCTGATCAATGCTTTTGCTCTAATTTTTCATTTGCCGTTTTGGTGCTGAACACTTCGTTGGTTCAATCTGAAGCAAAAACCAAATGGTCGGGTAGTGCCGAACGAACGCCAATGAACAGTCATGCACTCCTTGATTTGCTGGTAGGTTGGTTGAGCATGAACAATTTCATAGCTCATTTATAGTAAATTGAACAACTTTCAGCCATAGAAGCCTATTTTTCGGATTGCATTTCAGTCTTGGGGCACTTACCCATCTGAATCGCCTAACAAGATCCCAAGTGATAACATTTCTAGAATCTGCTTATCACCTCATAACTTTTGCATATTTTCGTGAGAAAATTAAGTGGAAACTGAAATACCGAAAAGTTTCAGCTTCAGTTTCATAAGAAGCGATTTCTTTGCAAGACGTATCCACTATAGCCGGTTATTTGGGTAGTCTCTTGAAGGACTCAACATCCTTCACCTGTCAACGAATTGTGTGAAAGTTCGGTTAGTGCGAAATATTCATAAAGGTTTCAGGTTTTGAGCCGTTCGTGAGCTAGCATACGATGAGAGGATTTGAAACATATCGTTTTATAGCGATGCGCGCTTTCCAACCTCTCGACTAATCTGCTCACATCAGCAACACTATCGGACGCCTTCTTCTGACGATATTTACATTGCCTCTTTTTAGGCGTTCTAGATCCAACATTCAGATTCCATTTTGAAGAAACAGGTAGGTTCCGCCTCATGCATAAAACTAACCATCAAACCTTTTGCTGTTCTTTTTTGAGCTATCTAACGATGAATGGAAACTTTTGTATTTCCTCCATGCATAACCCATCACAGCCTGTTTTCTTCTTCACATTTTTTGATATCGTCAAGGATTTCTTTTGTAGACGTTTAGAGCAAATGCTTCTCAGATCAAAAAAATAAAAAATAAACTGTTAGCAGCTTGTGTGGTACATTATAAGAAAATTTTGCTCAGTCAATCCTTACATAACTTCACAACAACTACATGTAGATTGGAACTCTATGGTTTATGAGGTAAGCAATCCGACAAATTGCTCCAGATATTGAGTTATGGAGTGTCATACTGGTACGAACGCCCTTTAAAAAACGACAGAAAGGTTTCTGATTCCCATGAAGGATTTCTCTCAGATCCCTTTTCCTAGTAGCCGCATCACGGTACGATCTTGCCTCACTGCCTTCACAAGGTCTGCATAAATGCAATCGGCAACCAGAAATGTTACCTTTACAATGTTCAAAGCTTGTTCGAAGTAACGAAACACAGAATGAGTTCAGCATAATCACCTTCTTAGACATTAAATCTACTCTAAAGATAACTCAAACTTCAATTAGCAACAGTACATTTCATGTGGAAATGAACGTTCTTCGTAGTAGAATCGATTTGAACGAATATATTTACCCTCAAACAAAGATGCACAAAACTTACCCGCAATTTCAGCTCAAATTATCCCGTACGAGTAAGGAGTGGGTAAACTTCATGTACGATAACCGACAAACACAATGCATGAAATACGCGCACTATTGTTGCTATCTTCACACATATCGTTACGATGTATTTTGAGCGCAATCATCGAATGACGCCGTAGTAGTAATGTGCGAAGAAGAGATGCCATTATTCGTTATCAAACCTATAGATCTTCCTCACCTCCTAAAAGAATTCATTAGATATTTGCTCGGCTGAGAAGTCACATATAAATTTTGTTCATAGGACATTATTATTGTCACATTTTTAGTACAATTTGATGAACATTTCCATGGTCTTGCTCATTTAGTGTATTTAGACTTGTTAACAATTGAGAAGAATCTATCAAATAAGCTTTCTTTTCAGAGATTTTCATCAATGACCTAAAGTTGACTTCATTTCCAATTTAAAAAAAGAAAGCTATTTCCACGAGTTGTAACTGATTGTGCTGCTAAAAACTTTTGAAATAGTTCATGTTTTCGGTTTATATAAGCAAGTACTCATTAAAAAAAACCCAGTATTGTATAGCTCTTTCAATGTTTTAGCAATAGCTGCAAAACACAGAATGAGTTCAGCATAATCACCTTCTTAGCCATTAAACCAACTCTAAAGATAACTCAAACTTCAAGTAACAACAGTACATTTCATGTGGAAATGAATGTTCTTCGTAGTAGAATCGATTTGAACGAATATGTTTACTCTCAAATAAAGATGCACAAAACTTACCCGCAATTTCAGCTCAAATTATCCCATACGGGTAGGGAGTGGGTAAACTTCATGCACGATATCCGACAAACACAATGCATGAAATACGCGCACTATTGTTGCTGTCTTCACACTTATCGTTACGATGTATTTTGAGCGCAATCATCGAATGACGCCGTAGTAGTAATGTGCGAAGAAGAGATGCCATTATTCGTTATCAAACCTATAGATCTTCCTCACCTCCTAAAAGAATTCATTAGATATTTGCTCGGCTGAGAAGTCACATATAAATTTTGTTCATAGGACATTATTATTGTCACATTTTTAGTACAATTTGATGAACATTTCCATGGTCTTGCTCATTTAGTGTATTTAGACTTGTTAACAATTGAGAAGAATCTATCAAATAAGCTTTCTTTTCAGAGATTTTCATCAATGACCTAAAGTTGACTTCATTTCCAATTCAAAAAAAGAAAGCTATTTCCACGGGTTGTAGCTGATTGTGCTGCTAAAAACTTTTGAAATAGTTCATGTTTTCGGTTTATATAAGCAAGTACTCATTTTAAAAAACCCAGTATTGTATAGCTCTTTCAATGTTTTAGCAATAGCTGCATATTCGGAAAGCAGTCATCGTAAAGACGCGTTTGAGATTAAAGTAAAGTTGCGGACATTGCAGATATTTCAGAAGCACTAGTTCATCCACGATGAGCGTATCCTTCACCAGAACCGAGAACAGGTATAGATAGGTGCGGCAATGGGTCATCTGGACGACGAGTGCTAATCCCAAATTGTACCCTTACGTTTTCGTAGGACCATTCCACTCCACAGTGAAATGAACTCTGGGATTGTTTTTTTAATTGTTGGTCATGAACTGCTTGGTGCGGAGATTTCATGGGAAGGGAGAGAGGGAGAGAGAGAGAGGTGGAAAAAGAGAGTAAGAGAATAGTCGATTTTATAATGATCCCACCTATCGTCTACCGAATAACTGCTGAAGCAGTACTTTTTGAGCAACGCTATGCAACGAGCGCCTTTCTGTTTATGCATAGAAGCAGATCGTCCGATTACCGTACTCTCGAGTTTCCATTTCTTGCTTTCTCACATTTCAAAATTTCGTTTCTCGAAGCAGCTTGTTCGAGTATCGCCTATAGATGCATATCCAGAAATAAGTACCTCTATATTCGATTCTGTGGAACAATAGTCACGACATCGTAAATATTGAAATTTAATTCAATAATTTAATTTATTGAAAAATTTAAGGTCACATGTGGAATTTTTGGGGAAAGAGGAATATTTGCGCAGCTAATGGGCCTAAAAATTAGATGGGAAAAATATCAGCTAAGGGTAGGAGTAGGAAGGAGGGGAAGTGAAATTTGTTCGAAGAATTTTGAGCTAAATAATCTATAGGATTGAATGCCTAAAGACGCATAAGTGTTAGAACATTTTGTTATCGCTGTGAACCACATTCCTTCGCGTTGTGCACTATATCGCTCATCGATGCCGTTTTATTGCCTGCGGAATTCGATTCTTCACTTCAGAAAAATCCCTCATTATTTTTTGCTGAGAGAAAAATTTCATTCCATTGACTGCTTGTTGTATTTATTGCGATTATTACTACAAATTTGCATTTGTGAAATAAGTTGGTGAAGCCGGCTTCATCGGGGGCAATGAGGCTGTCAACAAAAAATTCGATGAGCATAACACGCATCATAATATCTCTCTTCCCTCCCTTGCCATTTTTAAGTTCCTGAAATGATGTGTAGAGAAATTTGTGCATGGAATTTCTCAGCTAACAGGTTCACAAACTGAAGAAAAAAAATAATTTTTCGTGAAACATTAGCGAAATAGGGTGTTTCATTGTGAATACAAATGCACTATTGAGCATGTTCTATTGTTTATTTATAGTCTATGATATTACCTGTTCAACTAACGAGTGGAACTGCACAAAGAAAACGAAAATCCCAATGCTGCTGAAGTGATTTTTTTTTCATTTATTGCAAAAATTAAATTAGCTAAATCTATAAAATTTTTAACGATGTGGAATTATCGTACGAAAGAATCTCTGATCAAAAAACGAATGCTGATTGAAAAGATTTTCTAAGATATGATAAGGTGGTGCATAATGAATTCCCTGGTACGATATCTCAACTAAAGCTCAATTTCATGAAATCTTTGCATTTCTTAAAATCATTGGAGATGATTTAAAATTATGTTCTCTTACAATATCTCGAACATTTCAAAGAAATCGATTTATCCGTACAACAGGTATTTCAAGTATCAATAATCGAATCCACTGACAATCTACTCGTCGAATTGATCGGAATTGATTGCAAGGCGACACGCCCAATTAGAACGTAATTGGGTTGATTTGATTATTTTTTCGGGAGAAAAGAGGCAAATCATGGTTGCCAATTATTTCTTGTTTAGTTACTACACTCTGCGGTTGGATGGGCGCTGAGGAATATTTAGGCAATTTGTGACATGCCTTCGAAAAATATTTTCTCGATGCTCTCGACCCTTGGGGCAACATCCTAGAACGTTTCCAAAATGTCTACGAAAAGATATATTTTCTTCATAGATTAGTCTCAAGCTTCCAGCCTTATTAGAAACTTCAACTTTCATAACCTCAGCAACTACAACTTGTTCTTGGTACCTTCTATGAGGTGGTGTTGCTGTTGCCGAAAAAAAAAGATTGCTCCCCATCGTTTGCAAGAAAGTGTTTTTTTTTTTTGTCTTCTTAGATAGGTGAGCTCGTATAGAAGAAATCAGATAAGAGTAAAGTGGTTGACGAGTGCGAATTGGGTCGTTAATAGTGCACTAATCACGCGATGATCGCCGCTTGCTCAACGGGTAAACGAATACATCGCCCATTTAGACATTAAAATCATTGAAAGTGACCATGGCGTCCATTGAATAAGATTTATTTTATGATCCGCCTCGATTACTATTCGGCCACATACGTTGATTTTCAACTTATTTCTCCCACTATTAGTATGTGGCTATTCCTATTTCAATTCATTTCCTCAATGATATGATTCACTTCGATGTATGAAAATTCCAACGAAATCGACCAGCAAACACTAATAACCTTTAAATCAAGAATGCACCTAAAACAATTTGAGAAACTAAAGGCGAAATATTTCAACTGCATTCTGCGAGCACTGACACTTTGATGCACAGAATAGGAGCGCGGTGGCTGAAGACCTCAACTATGCCTCCAGATTTATTCAAATGGGTGCTCACTCTGAAATGGCCATGAAGAATTGTTAGCTTTATACGAGAAGAAACACATGCCGAAAACTTCGTCTCGTAACAAAACTGATAGAATTGCATCCTAAGATTGCACAAAAGGTGAGCAAATGCTGAAAGACAAAGGCGCAAAATTTTCTATCAATTATTCAAAGAACAGAAAAATTTGCGTAAAGTTTGGTAGTTAAATTCGGGTTTGCATGTGCTAATTTCAAATTATTTTCAAATTAACTTTCATCTGTGCCAATTTTTCTAAGATTCAATCACTAGCCAAGCATTTTTCCTTTATTTGACTTCGTGCAGTGACACTCACATTGAAATTGATGGGAGAAATGCTAAAAACGCTCTTCCGGCCTTTGGAAAAAAGAAGAGATAGAAGTTATTTTATTAAACATATATATTACACGTATTCGGACAATGAGAAAGACAATCATCGTATATAGAAAATCATGGAATGTTTTATTTGGAGAGTTGATGAATCTGAAATTAACTGATATAGAATTCCTTGCGATGAAATTCATCTCTAATGAAAATTATGTCCTTACTGAGGTTTGCACTCAATTATACCGTATTCAGGAAAGAACTCTTATTTTTTAAATAGATTTCCGAAAAGTGAATTTGATGAAGCTGGAAAATACCGGAAAAGCTCGAATGAATCTCCTCACTTGAGTTCTTCCTTTCTTTGTTTTGCATTTTGAGCTGTTACATTCTCGTTTTTCTAAAATATCGCTACTAAAACTATCATTTGGAGCAGTAATTGGCAATATGCTTTGAAGGCCACCTTGCATTTCGAAGAGGGACATGTTTTACTCAAGTTTTCACCGCTAAAAACAGGCTCTTTCAATGCCTAGAGTCGCAGCAGGAACAAATTTCTAGGTTACTTCCACATATATATGACCAGAGGTGCAAAACAAAGAGCGAAATTTCTCTCAAGCGAAAACTGAATCGGTGATGTGATCTAAAGAATCACCATCAAAAACACCGACGAAACTGGAAGGATGCAAGCCTCTTATTCCCTTACCAAATCTTGCTAGATACAACGATCCATTACCCTTCAAACACTCAACCCTCAAGAATGTATTCTAGGTTGCGCGATAAATCGGTGCGAAGAAGTCCTTTTAGGGGACTGTGCGTTTTAATAACAACTAAGTTTTGATTGCTTAATGCTCTCTAGGTGACGAATTTTCACGCTAAGCTCTACTTCATAGCATCACAACGTTGTATATTGAGGATAAAATATTATGGGTTGTTCTTGCAGTTTGATCGATTGAGGACTTATCGTCGATGGAAAGAACGTAATCGGTTGTGAGAACATTGTCACAATTGGCACCTAAAATTTAAAAGTTATATCAAATGTAATCTAGCTACAAATGAAAAACCATCAAGGTGAAGATTGATAAAATCTGCAATTGCTATAGCTTATAACAAATGAACTTCCTTAGATATGATCTGTTCTAATGAAAGTGTCAGCTCCGTGCTCACATATATCTTCTATCCGGATAGATTCTAAGAAGAATAGAACGGTTTCAATCCCCGCAGAGCAAGCTTCAACAAGTATCAGAATAAATCCGCATATAAACTTTCTCTTCACTGCTGCATTGTAATGGAAATATTAAATTTAGTTAGCCGGTCAGATAAATGGAAGGTTCTTTAATGAAAATTTTATGTAAAACTGGCAGATCTTGAGTTATAAGTTGATCGAACCAAGCAAAACCCCCATCTGAATGTACGCAATCGAACTCGCATAGCACACCAAACTCTACTTTTTAGATCCTTTTTTAAACCCACACTAGCAACGAATCCAACGTAGCCGAATATTTTTTATGTCGCCGAAGAATCAACTTAAAAGGGAGGCTAAATTGGCTGCCAAAAAACCGCTGCGACACTGAACAAGAAGCTCCAAAAAGAAAATAATCTCATGCTTAAATTAAGGGTTAGCGAATGGTCAGGACGGTTCATAGATGAAATACAACAGGAATAGAAAATACTGTAGCAGGGAATGGAAAATACAGTAGCTTACATTAAATACTGTAGCTATGCGGCTAGCGCCGATTCCATTTGAGGATGGAAACATATACCAAAAAACTATAACTCTGAGTGCAGCGGTTTTGTTCCCCCCGAATACTCTTCAAGTGTAATAGGCAGTCGTCGAAACTGTGCTGGAAGAGGAACAACTACTAGGCACAGTTCATGAAATGTGGCGACTCCAAGCATTCGAATCAATGTTTAACAAATTTTATAGCAGATAATTTGCAACTTTTGAAATAACGTCTTGGAAAAGTATCGTTGCAGAAATTAAAGAAATACTCTTTTAGCTTATAAAATTAAAAGACTAAGATAGACTGCGAAATATTACGTCACGATTATAGCGCTGCATGGAAATTAGCTGCATAAAATTGCAAAAGCCTCGTTTAAAAACATTGAAAAGAATAAATAGGAGTCAACGAGCATGCAAATTTGCATATGAATACACCTGTGAACACTAAAGGAAGTATGGATTGAAATGAATGTATGAAGAACATAGTGAAAACCTGTGGTACAGAGGTGGCAACTGGAGAAGCAATATTCTGCAAGATGAATGGATTGCTTGGACTAATTGCAAGGTTTTTCCGACATCGTGCACGCCTATTACTGAACCATGTCTATAAAAGAGGCATCATAAACGTTATTATTATGACTCGACTTTATACCTCTTGAGGAATTCGGATAGTGCATTCACAAAGTTTTTTTCCTTATTTCTGGATTTTCTCAAAGTTAGATAGCTTTTTCTCTTTAATTTCTGATTGAAAACTAATCAAATATTTGCTGGTAGAATATTTAAAACTAAAATTTTTGAAGTTGCTGCTCTAGATTAATGGTGAAATCTGTTAATTAAAATTTCATTAATATTTTTCAAATGCATTTTCTCAACGCTTTGAGATAATAGACCTTTAATTGTAAAATCATGGCACAATCGATAAAATATTTTTTTCCATTTTGATACTTTTTTCATGTGCCTGATATATGAATCCATCCCCTACTACCTAAAAGTGACCGTAATTATTGGGGATTGACGGATTTATGTAAAAGATAATTGATGAGTTTCATACTGTAAACATAAAGGGATAGAATCAACCATGATTACTTGAAACACTTAGTTTTAGAGCTAACTTAAAGGAAAGGTTACTGTAGTGTTCTATCAAAGAAAGAAATCACCGTATTCAATGATGAATCAGAGTAAATATTTAGTAACAGTCCACTTACCATAATCTTTTCTTCACTCAATCGAGTTGTTGTGGCAATTCTTTCGCGTTCTTCTTGGTCGGGATATGTATTTGCGCGAAAAGCATTTTCTAGAATATCGAGTTGTTCAGATGTAAAGCTTGTTCGATTTCTTCGTGCCTTTTTCATTAAAGGCTCACATTCATCCTCTGTACGCATCGATGACTCTTCATCAGAAGAGGTGCCTTCTGGTGGTTCGAGTTTACCGTCATCTGAAATTGCCACCAACATTCGTGTGTACATCGATAGATCGATTATCATACTGTTGTTGACGTGATGCTATGCGCAAAAAAATGAGCAAACTGCGGACACTCAAAAAAACTGGTGATGCACTTCATCTTCAAGGAATGTTAGCAGCAGAAGTCAGTCAAATTGCCTTACTCGTCCAGTTTAGCATCATGAAAAGAGAAAGAGAAGAGCGAATAATGGTCATAAGAAAGATGCCACAGAGGTCGAACTCCTTATTCAAATGAGAAGACATATTTACGCAGATTTTCCATGAAAACATAAACATGCCTCTTATAAGAACGCCTTTTCTCTTAACAAATCTGGACGCATTAGAAACAAATTTCCTTATGAAGGAGGCTAAGAGGGTTGAGATATGACCTAAAAAAATAATGAAAATATTTATGAAGAATGACAGTGACAGATCGAAGAACAACAAACGTATTCGCAGGATAACAAACATGGTTAGCGTCGATGAATTATCGATGAATTACAAGTATAAAGGTGAAGAGGTGAAGAAGACGGAAGGAAGGGGAAGGAATACAGAGAAAGTGCATATAATATGAGCGAAGAATATCGGGCAGGAAGAGACCACCGCCCAGAGGAAGATAATAAGCATCGAATCGACGAAGATATAACACAAAGGTGGAAGCGAAACGGCGAACAGTGATATTTGAGTAGAACGATTTTTCGTTCAAATTGAACATATGTCAATTAATTCAATGAATATTTGCATATTTGTAGATGCGATACAACATTTACCGCAGCTCTGTGTGACGTAATGGAGCTACCTATAGCAATGTGTTCTTAAACCTATTGCTCATAAAAGATCCAGCTCATTTCGTGCTTCAATAACTTATTTATAGTAAACTATGCCGCAAAAATATACCGAATGAAGCAATTGAAGCTACAATTAATTACTGCATATTTAAACAGAAAAGAGTAAGCATCTGAAGGGATACAATAATCATGCAAACGGATGAGTGTGCCAGTACAGTTGATGCAATGTGGGCTTTGCAATCTCATTGACCTCACCAACAATAATAGCCAGCGAGTTACAAAAGAACCGCAGCGATGTATCTTTGCTACCCACACCCACATAACGCTTTCAAAACGGCCTCAAGAATCTCGAGAAGTATGCTGTCACCAAGAACTCGCGAACGATGAGGCCATTTTGGCGCTAGGATATTGAAGGTAGGGTCGCTGTAACGCGAATTACGAATGGCTAATTTCCTCTGGTATGGATATCCTTTGAGCATCAAAAAGTGGTCAGACAGGTCAGACAGGTGCTCAGAGCCGGGACTTGGGCTTCCAAGTATTGGCACCCCAACAAAAAAACGCATACGCTATAATCGTTTCATCAATGCAGGCTATCTAATATACTACAAATGTTATCATCTGCAATAGTAGCCCATAAAAGGTTTCGCTTCGTAAGCGGAAGTGCTTATAGTGGTCTAAAGAAGTTTATTAAAAGTGTTGGTGGTCGACGCCAAATTTCTTTTTCTTTTTTTGCGCTGAATGCCTCATTTTCCGTAGCAAACTCTCGTGCATATCTTTATATTTGTGGAGTAATCGGAGTGTTCGATTATTAATGAGCACCTTTTAAGAACTGGCACACCACTTAGCGAGTGACCACTCAATCACACCCTTTATAAAACACACAAGCTTCTCAGCTAGCCAGGTGATCAGGCCAATGGTCACTAGATCAAGTCTCATTTAATGAGCGTGTTCAGTTGACGAGGTTAATGAACTCGATGAAGTGAATTCAAAATTCAAATAATCGAAATAAGAGATGTTGCATGAACGACCATGTCAGCAGTCATTTCTTCAATTGATTGGTCAGTCTCGCGTAAGAATTTTTTTTTTTAACAGTAGGAGTAATCGAACCAACTTATATATAAAATCACTAATATACACTTGCAAAACTTATTGGTATCTTACGAAACTGTTTGATGAGGTGAACAACATACTGAACCGCGTTTTTTCGATACGCTTCACTACTTATTGCATCATCTGCCGTATATGGACTGTGTTCAGACTCCGATCCTATTATTGGCCAACTAGCAGCTTATCGATGTTTAATTCGTTTCTTGGCTATTTCTTCGATGACAATTGCCCAAAACCAAGAAATTTACGGAAATATTTCATCGATGCGGCAACTTGTTTGTGTTGTAACTTAACGATTTTCAAAAAGGCGTATCACTGTAACAGATTTGTGCAAAATATTTCGCGAGAACTAACTAACTAGCGCGACATTCACAATCAATCAGCACATCATCGTAGCGCACAAATAAGTTCATAGGAGAAAAAAAAAATCGTTCAAAGTGATTCGTCGCCTTTGGCGTTATTTCGCTTAACCATTGCCAGTTTTTAGAACGACGTATCACCCCTTCGATCGGCACTAATCATTCATCATTTCTCTCGATAAAATTTTTCCGCACATTTATTGCTTAGTCGATCTATTTATGTTGAAATTAAAATTGTTGTAAATATACTTTGCAATATTGATATGCCGAAGAAAATAATTCCCTCAAATGTACTCTGTTTATTTTTTATGATTATATATAGCCTCAAAAGTTCGTAGATTATTTTTCAAAACATTAAAACTAAGGATAACAAAAGGTATTTAACTCCAGGTGTGCTGAATTACAAAGATGTCAAAGTGTGATAAGATTTTTTTTTAATATTATTAGACGTTAATTATGTATGTCTATACCTCTTTATCCGAAATACTGCCAATTCTAAAATAACTGTTAGCGTTTCATATTCATCAAATGTTACATTATGCGCACTCTCCAACTAGTGCTGTACGAGAAAATAATAATATCACATAATCGAGTGATAAAGAATTCGCGAACTGAGAGGGAACTGATAAGTTTGTACCTGTTTAAGAATACTGCATCTACTGCTCATTGCTTATCATTGACAAGTATGCTGAAGCATTAATAATCCAAGCTTTCAACCTTTAAAATACAATTTTTTTGAGATTTCCAAGAAACGGACGAGGGAGCTCGTTCGGCCAACATTAGCAACAAAAATTTACGCAAACGATTCGTTCCCTTTGGCGGCGTATCGTTTAGGGAGCCTGTTTTGGAGAGAATTTTTGCTGCCATTGAAAGCGTCAAATGTTACACTGCTTTCAAAAATTTGTGTTCTCGTTGAATGTCATCCCCAACACTATCGGTTCACCGTTATAGTTTTTAAGAATCAAAGAATTCGGACGTTATCACCATCACATATAATCATAAAAACGGGGCAAACCAAATATTGAGAGTAGAAATTAATCGCCATAAGAAAATATATTAATTGAGCACTCTTCTGTTATATTTGAATGCAAAATGTTAGGCAATAAAAGAAAAATTTGTTACTGTAATAGATTTCTTTGTTACGTTTAACAGCTGGAACGGCGCAAATTAACGACTACTTGACGATTGCAAAGATGTTTTTAATCAATCGCAGTAAGTCCTAATAAAGGTGGGTTATGAAAAACTTGGAGATTCTTCAGCAGAGCAACGTAGAAAATAGGCTGCTCAACGCTTCAATGAATGAATGCGGAAATTAACAATATATCATCCTTCCCACAAAAGTGTGGAGAACGTAGTTATATTCCTCAAGTGAAATAGATCTCAATACTTTTAATTTAAGGTAATGTTATAACAAACCGAAAAGAGATGATACGATATGTGCTTTCAAACGTTTCACTCAATTGAAGAAGCAATTACAGGAAATACCGACAAATAAATAGGCTTGTTCAATAACGTTTAAATATTTCAAGTGATGTGGCCACTTTGGAATATCCTCCACAAAAAATCGTTTCCTTGTTGCGCGGCCTATATCGAAATAAAACTCGAGCGCGATTGCATAAAGTTTATTAATTCTATGTTCGGCTGATTAGAATACCCATTAATCTTTCGAAAGTTAAACGATCACCATGTTGTTTATCATGCAACGCTAATGCTTGCGCTAAAAGCTTTAGCTTGAGCTCTAGCTATTTCAAAGATGAAGTCATAGGCGTATTGTATAGAGTATACAAAGTGACATAAGTGAATATATATGGAAAACACATCATCCACATTATGAAGCTTGCAGATGAGCATTAATACACCTACACTTCAATTGAAATGACCCATCGCTTACAAGTTTGGGCTAGCGAAATTCAAAAAAAATGTGCGTATCACCTTGTCTAAAGTATTTCTCTATATATTTCCACCTTGTTTCAACTAGATGCGAAATATGCAAAGGTTTTTGTGCATCTTTCAATGATTTTAGCTTCTTCCAATTTTGATGACTTAATTTGACCGTTATTATGATCGGTCATTTGGTGGAACAAACAATTTACCAAACAACAATTTACCAAATGTCACAAATCTAGTTTCAGTCGTTTCTGAGCTCGAACAATCAGAGAAACAGACGGGTACACTTAGGTACATACGAGTAAACAGGTCGTTTCGAAAATACTTTTCGCAAATGTGAACTTGAAGCAGCATATGGACGAGCGAGCAACGTGTGACGTTGGAATGGTAATCAACGAGAGAAAAACGAAAATATCTGCTCTAAGCAAGAAGATTTAGTTTCAGCACATCCTCTCAACTATTTTATCACTATCGTAGTATATTTATATTAGCACAGTAGTGAATGAAATGGTAAACTGAACTATTTTCCACTTTCATCGCTTTCGCTTATTTTGCAACGAATTTTTCAATCAGTTTACAGACAAAATTTTTGAAGCAATTCATCGAAAAGAAATTGAAGTTGTGTCAGCAAAAATCGGCTAAATATCAGCTAAACGGTGCAACCGTTTCATCATGAAACAGCGTATAAGAAGTGATGATCGAATTTTTTTTTTTAATTCTTGTAATGAATATGCAAATTCGTGGGGTTTGTTATATATGCTTTATAGAGATCTCACTAGAGATTTAATACGACTTAATTTGAGTAGATTGAATTTGAATATAGATTATGCAAATTCAGATTACAAAGTATGAGTTCAATTTCAAGTAGATCAATATTTAAGAAGAGTATATGCATTAAAAAGTTCTCTACGTTTACTTCCCGTATTCGGTTATGTTCTCCTCCCGCGCGCTGAAATGGTGCATTTACTGTGAGAAGAACCCAAATTATCGGGAGACTTTTGAGTGACGAACTTGAAATATGCTTCGCTTGCGGGTTTACGCTTTCAGCTTGTTATAATCACCAGTCCATATAAGTAGCGGGTTATTCATGTTAAATATTGGTGGGTTATTCATATTTCTTCTATGCCAAGGTGAACAAATCACCTTCATATATCTGATTCTATTCTGGTGAAACTTTTTAAAAAAATGTCTTGTCTGCGCTAACATATTCGGTGAGACGTTTTCGTAATATTTAGGAAAGGTTCAACGGTTCAAATGTTGTAAGCTGCAACATGTTTCCCAAGATTTTTTTATAAACTTTTTTGAGCGTCGAGCGTGACATAGTTTCATTTTTAATGGGTAGAAATAAAGGTCAAAGAAATTAGTGAAAATCTTCTCTTCCACTGCCAAAACATTTCTTTTTCGCATCTAGGTAAATGCTTTATTTAATGCCTGAAGTGAGTGATGATCAATCATCCAATATAAGCGGCACTCCAAATAGAGGAAAAGATGTTTAATATTCATCCAACGATACCGAAAAAAGGCGAAAAGAATGGAATGGATTGGTTACAGCTTTGCTCAATCGTTCAAGAACTATGACTCAGTATACACCTCTTATTAGAAAAGAGTTCACAAAATATTTGTGCCTTATAGAGAGTTTAAAATTCTCCAACCTCTGCAAGCAATCAACGATCTCGTTGAGATAAACAATGAAAAATGGTGGAATATATTTCGTCTTTTTTGCTGACCTCATATCCAAAACCTCACGAATTTTTGCAAATTTTCACTTCCCTTGGAAAATTGAATATAAGGAAAATCTCTTATGCGTTGGTTCAAATCGAGCGCTTGCTTCATTGCATACTATTCAGAAAAAGCACAGATTTTGCTAAAAACTCATTGTCACATAGGTCGCAAAATCGATTCACTTAGAAGACCGTTCCTAAATCGGTCAAGTTCACCTCTGTTCGAATTACTCGAAGGGTTCATCCACATGCACAAACGGCAAGATATATAAATACCACATCGATGATGTGCCAAGCGCGCATTCAGAACAACAAGCTGTTTCATTTATGTACCGATCTAGTCGATTATTTTTACTCATTGATCAGCGATGGATACTGTTTAGAGAAAATATGCTAAATTGCATGTTACAGACGATATTTCTCGGAGTTATATTGGCAAAATACCATTCAAATGTGACATGAAAATTTATATTATTGCTGGAATCATGTGCATCAACAAATTCCAGCGCCAATTAACTTGTCTCTTGCTATGGCATCTGGTTGTGTCTTTCTTTTTTTTTTTTTGCGAGTTGAAAATCCTATAGCATAAGGCCAGAATTACGGCTTCACTTGTTATGCAGAGGAATATGAAGGGCTCGGAAAAAATGTTCTTCACGTATAAATGAGCACTATAAGAACAATTCGAAATGATGCTATTTATATCTAACTCTATTCGAAATGTTGTTCTCAAAAAAAAAAAAAGCAAAAAAAGAGTGGAAAAATTCAATCCTAACACATCGCGCGCATATACGGTATAAATAACACACAAAAGTAAACATGAGTGATATTTTGAATATAAAAACATGCACGATTTTGGAAAATGCTTATACAATATACTGTTCTCGATATATGCCTTCTCCTATGATAGACATATATTTCCGATTGGTTTTGATCATTGGCTTCATTTATTTGAAACATCTTTCAAATTTAATAAGAAATTAAAGCGTAATTGCATTAGCCACCAACAACGTTGGTATTTTGAGAGCGCTGATAGAATATGATAGCTTCAAACACAACGATTAAATGGCAATAATTTAAATCGCAAATCATTAGCGGCACCCCTCCGAACTGATCATGCGAAATTAACAATTTTCCTCGGAGTATCTTTCATCTCTAAGAGTTTATAATCAATCTGTAGATAGAACTCAACGAAACAAAATCCCCATATAATTTTCAAAAATTTGCAACATTCGATTCATCCGCAATCTTCATTAAGTCGTGGTCAATAGTCAAGCGCTCAAACAACTAATTAGTGGCTGCACAGCTATATTCTCTAATCATTATTTGAAATTTTTCAAATTTAATTCACCAAAAATTCAAAAATTCCTCAAATAACCTTCATAAAGCTTATTCCATCTGCTTGTCGCTTCTTCTATCATTATCACTCCCTAGGTGGTCGCCTATTAATACATCGTTCCACATAAACTGCTAATGAATCTGTTGCTTATTTGATGAGACATTCGCAATGTTCTGCGCACATTAAAACATCTGCGCACATATCATCATCGTATTTAGTTCTTATTCGCTTAATTCAATGACTTTCAACGATCGCCATAGATATGTGCAATACTTTTTGAATTTAGCGGAAGTTATTTGTGGGAATTTTTTTTCAACTTAGTAGAAATTATTATGCAAAAAAATTTAATTTTTATAATTTTGGATACGAGGGAAACCACGAATGGATAGGTAAGCAGATTAATATCACAGGTAATAAACAGGTAATATAAATGTTGTTCACTTTGAGAATGTATTATATTTATGCAACTTAATAAGCAAGGGTAAGTAAAAATAAATTGTAGCATTGTGGCAAGTAAAAACATGAGAGTGTCGCTATATACAAATAGAAATTCAGAAGGGAAGAGATATGAGTAAGTGGGTGCCCATATGGCGATGTGCGGGGGGGGGGGGGGGGGGGGG